>JBCJKH010030328.1:0-14092 GCA_039877255.1 Loriculus beryllinus | reverse complement strand
CCTTGCTGACATCACTTTTCTCAGAGTGTTATGGCAAATTGCACACCAATGTACCAAATCTACTTGTTGTTGTTCTGTGACACAATTAAAATCATAGAATCATTTAGGCTGGAAAAAACCATATTATTACTACAAATAATCACTTTAAAGCTGTCTCTTCTGTTAATAACTTAGTGATTAAACTCAGCCATTCTCCTGAAGGAAACGTTCTGACTAAGCTACAGCAATTATTTTTCAAACATATTTCATTGGAGAAGTCTATCACTGTGTTTTTGAACCCAGTGTATGATACTAAGAATTTTCTGGTTTGTATGCCTACACTGATATAACTAATTTGTGGAGTTTTTTATACTAACTGAAGAAGTGGCACAGAAACATGTCTGAAATAGCACATCAATGACACACAGAAGAATAAATCTAATAATGTATTACTATTCGGCTGGGATCCACCCATTATGTGGAATATGCTGATGATGTAAAAACAGCCCTTTAACTTTGCTTTCCCTCTCCAACATGTAAAAAAAAAAAAGGAAAAAAAAACCAAACAAACCCAAAAAACCCCAAACACACCTAAAGCCAAAAAGCCATGTTGAAAAAGTTGCTAAGGAAATATAGGGAAGTTGAATTGTAAAAGAGGCACTGTTATGTTTATCCTAGCTCCTGCCTTTTATGATTATTGCGATGGGCCTGTGTGTGTTTATATTGGTCTGTACATAGCACAGATGAAGAAAAGTTGCTATGTACTCTGACAAAAGGGAAAACTGTAGCACACCTCCTTTACTTTCACCAGCAACTGCCATTCTCATGAGCTCAAAGAATCATCTAAAAGTAGTAGGTGAATTTCAGTACCCAGACTAATGAGCAAAATGTTTGTGTAAGCCAGTTTATGTAGGTCTAAGAATTTGTATAGTATCTGTGCGACTTCCAGTACTCTTTCAGTATGTATGAGAGTCATTGGAAACCTCTGAGAATAAGTCAGGGCATATGAGGATGTATAAGTGACTGTATCTGTTCATGTTTGATGGTGTTGGCAGTCACCATCAAACCTTTTGCTGTTCTGCTTCTATTTTATAATCTTGCTCTGCTCTGCAAGTTTTTTTTCTTCTGAGACAATCAGTTGTTTGCCCGTGAAGACCCACTTTAAAAGTCCATATGCTCATGTACACAAGTTGCCTGCTGCTTTAACACAAGTGTTATTTAATGCACACAGCACAGCTACTGCAAGCCATGTAGCTATTTAGCACTTCTGATATTTTTAATTCATTTGTACTCTCGCTAGCTCTTCACAGTGGAATGTACTCCTTCACATATGGTTGCAACCATAGGAGTAAGTTAATACAAGTACAGAAGCAACTGGAGTTGCCCACCGTGAAATAAAAAAATGGATATTTTGGCTTCTTACTTGAGTTCTTTATTTCATGTAATGTTGGCTGCTTTGTTAAGCTTTCAGTGTAAGTTTTTTAATGCTGCCCTGAAAGACATCCTGTCATTTTCAGCCAAGCAACAATTTCCAGTAGAAAGGATCCCTCTGTGCCTTTCTGGCTTAGACTACTTTGATTTCCTGATTCTTTCCTTCTTTTCCAGTGCTATCATCAGAGGATGTCAGTGATAAATGTAATGCCTGTTTTTTTTCATGACATTAGCACCATTAAAAGTAGCTTCTCAGGAACAACTCACCGCATTCTCCCAGGGAGTCAAGTAAGTAGTGCCACAATACAAATTCTCTCAGATTGTGAAACAACGATTTTCAGACTCCGTGCAGAATGTAGAACCAATAGAAAAATCATCAACAAAATATAATCTTAATCATAGAATGGTTTGGGTTGGAAAGGACCTTAAAGATCATCTAGATCCAACCCTCCAGCAATGGGGTCCACTACACCAGATTTCTCAAAGCCCTACCTAAACTCAGTTTAAAGCCATTAACCCTTCCCCTATTCCTCTATGCCCTTGTAAAAAGTCTGCCTCCAGATTTCTTGTAGGCCCCCGTTAGGCACTGGAAGGCTTCTCTAAGGTCTCTCCAGAGCGTTTTCTTCTCCAGGCTGAACAAATCCAACTCTCTCACTCCGTCTTCATAGGAGAGGTTCTCCAGCCCTCTGATCACCTCCTCTGGACTCACTCCAACAGGTCCACATCCTTCTCATACTGGGGGGTCCAGAGCTGAAAACAGTACTACAGGTGAGGTCTTATGAGAGTGTAGTAGAGGGGGAGAATCACTTCCCTCAACCTATTGGCCATGCTCCTTTTGATGCAGCCCAGGATGTGGCTTTCTGGGGTGCAACACACGCTGTCAGTTCATGTTGAGCTTCTCATCAGCCAACACCCCTGACACTTTCTTCTCAGGACTGCTCTCAAAATATTCTCGACCCAGCCTGTATTTGTGCTTGGGATTGCCCAGCCTACATGCAGGACTTTGCACTTGTCCTTGTTGAACTTCCTGAGATCCACATGAGTCCAGCTCTCCAGGCCATCAAGGTCCCTCTGAATGGCATCTTTTCCCTCCAGCACAAAGTTTGGTGTCTTCAAGAAGACTTGCTGAGGTGCACTCAATCCTACTGTCCATGTTGCCAACAAAGATGTTAAACAGCACTGGTCCAGGTACCAACCCCTGAGGTTGATGTGGGACAGTGTCAAATGCTTTGCACAAGTCCAGGTAGATGATGTCTGGTGATCTTCCCTTATTCACCAATGCTATACCCCTGTAGTAGTAGGCCACCAAATTTGTCAGGCACAATTTGTCCTTAGTGAGGCCATGTTGGCTGTCACCAATCACATCCTCATGTCCTTGTGCCTTAGCAGAGTTTCCAGGAGGATCTGCTTCATGATCTTGCTGTGCCCTGAGGTGAGACCAGCCTGTGGTTCCCCAGGTCTTCTTTTGCTGTTTTTAAAAGTGGAGCATTATGTTTCCCTTTTTCCAGTCAGTGGGAACTTCACTGGAATGCCACAGCTTCTCAAACCACTCAGCCAGTTCCCTGAAGAAGCCTCTCATCAGGTGCCATGGATTTGTGCATAAGGTTCCTTAGATGTTCTCAAACATGATCTTCTACATCAAGAAGTTCCTTATTCTCCCAGTCCCTGCCTTTGCCTTCTGCAACTTGGGTGGTGTGGCTGGAACACTTGCTGGTGAAGACCAAGGTAAAAAGTCATTGAATAGCTCTGCCTTCTCCAAATCCTGGGTATCCAGCTCACCCGTTTCCTTCCAGAGAGGCCCCACATTTTCCCTAGTCTTCTTTTTATCACCTACATACCTAAAAAAAGGATTTTGGGTTTTTTTTGTCCTTGACATCCATGGTCAGATTTAAACCTGGCTTTAGGTTTCCTGACCAGATCTCTGGCTGTTTGGACACAATTTCTCTGTATTCCTCCCAGTCTACCTGTCCTTACTTCTACACTCTAGGCTTCCTTTTTGTGTCTGAGTTTGTCCCAGAGTTTCTTGTTAATCCATGCAGACCTCATGGCATTTTTGCCTGACTTTCTCTTTGTTGGGTGCATCCTCCTGGGCTTGGAGGAGGTGAATTAATATCCTTGAATATTGACCAGCTTTCTGGGGCCCCTCTTCCCTCTAGGGCTTTGGAGGGATCCCGTGGTACTCTACCAAGCAGATCCCTCAAGAATCAAAAATCTGGTCTCCTAAAGTCGATGGAAATGTTTGGCTCAAACAGGGACTCTCATTCACAACTGTTCTGGTGTTGTAATGAGGCTCCATTACAAACACAAAACTTGTTCTATAAGTAAATAGAGGGGAGTTGGCATCCTCTGTAGAGTAATGCCTTTTTATCACTCCCACCTGTACTTGTTGGACCAAAAAATGAAGATAAAAATCTCCAATGAATGAAAGCTTTGCCAAGTATGGTTTGACAGCAAAAGTAGGTTCAGTGATAAGGTCACAGCTTCTGCCTCGCCGTGTTCTAGCTGACAGAGCCACAATAGAAAAATAGACACCTCTGTGCTAGACTAATGGGAAGACTGATCGTGTTAAAAATCTGAGCCCAAGTGCTAGAAGAAAAATAGCTGTTAGGTTTTCTAAAATAAAGTCAGTGCTTTATTATTTTTTTTCATCAGTCTCGCTTTTGACAGAACTGCTGTCAATAAAATGCTGTGAGCACTCTGAACAAAACCTATTTCTTGAAGAATGTTGGTCAAACTTTTCTTTTGTAAAAGGAAAATATATCTCCCAAGAATAAAAGAACCAGTTAAAGTAATATGATGGCAGGATGGTAAACTGTGTAAAATTCATCATTCCCAAACAAGCTCTGTGCTGTTGCTTTTTTAGGTTTGATGTCACATTTTTGCTTCTTCATTACAAGGACTCTTTACTATCATGTATGAATGTACTGAATAGTAGGGTGGCATAAAGATGTTCAAAATGGTTTTCTCCAAAGGCTAATGCTGTCTTTCATTTTGAAACCCCACTCTGAAAGCTAGTTACAGAAAACCTATTTAGCCCAAGTAGCCAACACCTTTTCCAAGGAACACTGTCTCTTAAGGAGTGAATTGCTGTGCACTCCTTTTTATATTTGCTCATATATGTGTGTGCGCATGGTTCTCAGCTCCTTACACAGAGATGCTCATGAATTTCTAATCAATAAATTCACTTCTGCAAAACTGTTCTCTTGCTATGAGAAACTCAGAAAAACCTCTGGGAGGCTACCAGCACATAATTTTTTCACTGTGAGGATAATCACAGTTAGTATTATAAGCAGCTCAGTCATGTGAGAATACAAGCATGCTTAAAACAACTCTAAACACAACATTACCTCTATAATGGGTCTGGACTAAAACTCCATTTGGATTAACTGGGTAGTATGGACTTACACTTAAGTCACACCTTGCTTTTAACTTGCTAGCTCGCATGTCAGTGGCAAGCTAGCCATAATCTGATCACCTGGAACTTGGTATCATGTGCAAAATTTTTCCAGGCAGAGTTAAATAACTTGAAAAGCTAAATAATAACTTGCTAAACTCCAGCTATCTCAGCTAGATAGGAGCAAGCATGTTAATTACTTCTAAGGACGGAACTAATACACTTCTACATTACACTTCAGTCACAGTGAATTCTGCAGAAAGTCATTGCTTGCACTTGTATCATTTATAAGGGAAGCATATGCACTATGAAATCATTAGCTCCTAGCACAAGAAACCACTGGATTCAGCAGTTCGTGCATAGTTAGCAACATTCAAAAATCTGTACCATTGAACTCAGAAACATATTTGCAAAACTGAGTGCTCAGTCCAATACACTTAGTTCCTAAACCTCCATTTCTATTAAACAAAAAAAGAAAAAAATCTGCATTTGCTATTGCAGCATTTAGTTTTGAACCTGTGACTTTGATGGTTTATTTCAGCGATGCTCAGTTTTTGAACCATGCATGCTTGCCATCATTTTTCTGATTCAGCATTATACAAAGGTGGTATTGTTCTACAACCCGCTGAAGACCATTTGTGGCTACAGACCACAGTTTGGGAACTGACGGTTTATTCTCCTGAAAAGAACTTTGTTGTATTTGTGTAGTCTGCTGGGATATAGAATTGATGACTTTGTTAATGGCTGTTGCCAGATGTTTAGTCCCTCTATTTTTATATGCTTTGTTTTGGAGCTAATTACCTACAAGATAGTTCAGTTTACAAGGCTGTTGCCAACCAACAAAGAACAGCATGCAAATGATGGTACAGCAAAAGGTGTTATGCTGATTGTAGCTCAAGACCAGGCTTTTAATGACTAAAGCACCTGGAAACTTGGAGCATCAGACTAACACAACTGTTTATTTCCAGAAGCACTCTTCCTCAGTTCAACATAAGCTACTCCTCAAAAATTTAATTTCCAGTGAAATCCATACTCTTATCTAGAAAATAATTCTTCTGGAGGTAAATAACAGAACAATTATTGAGCAAACATTAGGAAATGCAGTTTTGGTTGTTAGTGCATTTTGTACTTGGAGACATAAGTTTTGGTTAAGAAACGAAAGAAATGCTCTATTATTTATTGTCTGACCATTTAAAATTAAATGTATAGATAGTTGCACCTTTGGTGTGCAACTTACTCCTGTGTTTTTTCTATGTCTTAAAAGGTTCCAAAATAAAGGACTACACATTAATTTCTTTCATCTTCATTATTTATTTTTGTAAGCTGCTAAAGCTGTGCTTTATTTATTGCAAGTCATCCATACATAATTCTCTGTAGCTTAGAAAACTGCATCTAACATTTTCACCCCAACTTTATAAATTGCATTGATTTATTTCTGTCTCTGAGGCCTACAACCATTTATTACAACAACAAAACATCCTCCAATTCTGGTGATCAAGGAACAAAGTCTACTCGTTTACTGTGTAGTGAGAATTGACAGATGGCCAAATGGGGTGATAGATTTGATTTTAATGTGTCTTAAGAGAGTAAATGAACCAAAGGCAATCTTCATCTCATGTGAAAAGTTGGATTTTTGTGTGGCTTTTCTGCAACAGTGAGGTGCAATCCTCAGAGCACTTCATTGATTTTCCAATCAACCATGACCACTCAGATGGCAAAAAGCAGGGTCAAAGAATTTCTATAAAGAGGTTTTTTTTACTGTTTCTGTAGAACTGCACAAACAAGCCTGAATGTACATAACATAAAACAATCTTCAGTGTTTTGTGTGGGTTTTTTTCCTCCTGAAAAATCTTTACAGGTTTCATCTTGTGCATTTTTAGTTTCACATCCTGTGAAGACGTTTTGTGAAGAGAATCATTTACATCATAAAGATAATGAGGATAAAATTTCCTCACATCTCCCCGCCTGTTATTTTAGCATATATCATGGATAACAAAGAACTTTGCAGTTCTTGCTTTAAACTTTGATCAGTGATAGATTCCCTGTTTTAGGATGTGGAATAACACATGGAACAATTCAATAAAGCCAAAATGCAGTAGATTACAGTAGTTTTTCTATGCAGTAGGAACATAATATAATTGCAAGTAAGTCCTTACACATCATTGGAGGCACAAAAAGTAATTGTACAGTGTGTCAAATAGTGTTAGTATGTTAGTTAGATCCCAGTGTGTTTGGGGATTGGTAAAGGATCTCTGAGGTGGACCTGAAAGTTACCATGTGGGAACATAAACACTTCCAGCTACAACCAGCAATATCTCAGAAGCAGTGGATATAACATCAATTTAGGATTTGAGTGGTAAGCAGAAGTGAAAATATTTACAATCCGATCTTGAACCAATCGGTGGTTTTGTACAGTGAAATATGAATTGTGAGCTATAAGAGCTATTACTTTTCAGACAGATGGCATGTCACATCGTACCTCTAAAAATGGGGGTTATATTTCCCCTTTTGCAGTCAACAAGAACTTCTGTCAGACTGCCACAACTTCTCAAATATGATAGATAATGGCGTGGCATATTCAGTAATGGTTAGTATTTTGCTTGTGTCTGGTATAATCTTGTATTTTCTCATAGCTTGAGCAGCTAACATAAAGTCCTCCTGGTTTATGATCCTTTCACTAGCTGGAGATGTAGGATAACTACTTTTCTCTTGGTCTGTGAAAGGAATTTGGACATCCCGCATTTCATACCTGCAAAACTTGATTTTTAAGATTAATTCATATTTCAAAACCGAGGGCATGAATTTGAACTTTGGAGATGAGTATTGATACCCAGAAATAAATTTGGCTCTAATTATTTGCCTGCAAATCAGGCTAAGTCACTTAAAAGACAGTCCATAATCTTTTCTAATTACCAGTCAGAAGACTACAGCTATCAAAGTGTACTATTGGTGAAGTAAAATTTCTGCACTTATTTACTTTTGATGCTCACTTTTTTGCTCACCCCTCTATAATAATAATATGCCTTTTAATTCCTCTGGATTTTAAAAGAAAATTATATGTACAAAAAAAAAAAAAATCCTTTTTGCACTGAACTCTTCACACAAATAAAGCTCAAAAGAACTTTGGATCAGGTTCTAAGTGGTTCCAGCAAGAGACTGAAAGAAAGCAGTGAAAGTTTGAGATTAAATTCTTAAAGAACATATTATCATGAAAAATAAAAAGAAAGGAAGTTTGCTCTTTTCCTTAAATACAGTTTCACTAGTGCAAAAGTTAAAATCACTCCAAAAATAAATACTGCTTAAATCTAGGAAGTACTGTTCTTCCTAAAAAAAACTCAACTATTCCATACCTGTGATACATCCAAAATACTTCTTATATGGATAACCTGAATACAATTAAATTAAAGTTAGAATAGCCAGCTGCTTTGTCTTCCTTTCATGTACCTCTGATGGTACAGGTGTGTGTTCTTTGGATTTTGCAAGTACAATATGTATTGAACATATGGGGCTGTCTCCCTTACACTGTTTTATTTTATTGTACTCTAAAACTATTTAAGAAGAGAATTATTTTTTTATTTTTTATTTTTTATTTTTTTAAATCAAATAGCTCCCTTTTAGGAAGGGAATTCAAGTGCATGTCATGGAATCAGAATTCTGGCCTTGACTGCAGTGGGACCACAATCTTCACTAAGAAGGGGTACCACATGCAATTTGAGTTGAGAAAAAGGATATGGTAATTTTTGTATGGTTTTGTAACAATACCTTAAATATGCTATTGGTGTAGGCCGCTAGTCAGAACAGCTATATTTCCTTAATATGGGTGACACTTGTGTTGTTTAAATGCATCATATCTGTTGGGAAAGCTCCTGAGTTATGATAATGGGACATTCATTCTACCACTTTGGCTCCTTGAGCATACTGTAAATAAAATCTGTGGAGTTTTTTCCTGAAATATCCTGCTTTCTCTCTGGAAACAAAATTAAAAGAAATAGAAAAAATAAGGCAGAAAGGTGAGGAGGGTAAAAGGCAGGAAGGCAGGTAGGAGGAGATTGTACAGCTTTTGAATAAACTGAAGCTTATGAATGACAATATCGTCATTACCAAGTTCACAGAACTTGTGGCAAGTCTGGAGGCTGTGGGTGCAATATACACCATGACCAACTTTCAGTCTTAAAAGACACACAAGGAATGTAGATATCACACGTCAAGTTCCCTAAATTTTTGTCACTTTGGTTCACAGAAGAATCTAAAACCCTGGGACATGTACACTGGATCCCCATATAATATAAGAAAAGAGTACACTATCTAAACCAGTGATAGGAAGTTCTTGGCTGCTCAGGCACATCAATGCTCTTGCCTAAAATCTTTTTTCTAAAATCTAGTGGCTGCATCTGTCAATTCAAGTACGGAAGTAAAGTACCTGAGATTACCTACCACACCATGCTTAGAGTTCTCATACAAGACATAAGAGATCTGCATTCAGTTCACTCCTCTGTCTCTGTGAATTTGATCACACATGTCCCAAAGAAGCATTGTAGCCAGAGACTGCTAAAGTATTAAATACTAGTAAGAGTAATCAAAGTTGGAGTTTCTCCATGTGCCCTACTGAAACTTCTGTTTTGTGCAGAATAATCATTACTGAGCTTAGTACAAAGTGACACTATACTCTGTATTCAAAGTTCTGCAACGAATGAGTAATGAATAACAAAGAGACAGAAATTAATGGGAGCAGACACCAGAATCCAGAGTTTCATTTTCTCAAATGAACCCTTTCTTTGATCCCTAGGAAAAACTGCTTTGAGTATGCCCACCAGATCAGGCTCTGTAAGCAGAAAGCGCCAGCAAACAGAGCGAGTTTACACATGTCAACAATATTAGATGAGTAAAACCAAATTACGACAAGAATCAGGAAGAAGCTGGAAGAGCTTCTAGTCTTCAAGAATCCCATGACAACTCCTTCTGCCCCAGCTGTGTCTATTTGGTCAGCAGTAAATCAGAGCAAACAGCAATTCGAAAGGAAAAATTAGGTAAGACTGGGTGAATTAGACAGAACAGTGTCTCAACAAGTCAGCTGGACCATGACAAAAGACACTCAGGACTGGATTTAGGTGACCAAACCGTGGACATTATAGACACCTCCAAAATTTTAGTCCTCTTGAGTCCTTTTATCAATGATGGAGAAAAATGGACCCCTCTACAGAGTTATTTCATCTTCAACTCAGTGTTTTATATATATTAAACTAATCATGTCCTAAAACAACCTGTCTCTCTCCCACCTCTGAAGATAGTCTAGGTTCACAAATTTGCATGTATTATAGTGGTTTGAAGAGGTGGAAGCCTGGTCAAATCCAGTATGGACTTCTGGACAATGGTGCCTCAGGTAACTAATTGCACTTACGCTCTCTGTCTAAAGTCAGCTTAGCTTAGATAATTAATTTTTATGGTAATTAAACAGGTACTCAATACCTAGGCTCAGGTCAAGTCTTACTGTGCTCTCTGCACATCAAGAGGCAGAAGTTTAGGTAACACACAACCAATGAAATGTCAACATTATTGCTGTACCTACTTAGCTATGTCAGATCCATCTCTCAGTTTAAAGGCTCTACTGTAACCATGGTTTGTTGTCAGTTTGTGAGATTGCCATGAGAAGGGATGATCTAACATAATGGAGGAAATGTTTTCATTCTGTCCAACTTATATGCACAATCACAGTATTTTTCTTGAAGGTCTCTCACTTTACTATTATTATTACTGGCATGAAAAAATGCATCAGGTTTCCAGTTAAGGTATGCAAAGTGCTTTTTCTCTCCTCCTTGAAAACCTACTCGTTCTTGAGTCACTGCCATGGTGAAGACAGCATGTTATTTTTTTCTGAAGTGTATTGTACAGTTAATTACCTGCTTATGCCTTTCAATTTGTCTTAGAGCAAGGTTCTGTTGTTCGTTAGCCACAATTCACATATTGCTTGGAATGATGCATACGAATGCATGAAATTCAGACTAAACAAATGGCAATAATTTTCAACCTCACTAGTTATTTGGATATATCCAATTATTTGCATGGGCAAATGTGTCTGCGTGTATGTGTAATACTGACTAATAATCTCTATCCTGTTATTGACCCATAATGTACACTCTGATTGAACTCAACAGGAAATGTTCGTGCAGAATAATTGTGAAATCAGACTAAGTATCTAATTAAAATGTAATCTCTAAAAATTAGAAATTTAACTACAGAAATACATGCACAAGTTATATTTCCTGAAATTATTGACAGGAAGAGAAATATTGGTTCCAGGTTCTTCATTTTGAAAAGTCTTGCACATGCCCATCTTCCTCAATTCTGTGCTTGTGTCTTGCTGTTTAGTGACTTGAATCATATAAAAATAATTTCCAGATCATATTCTAAGCAATATTGTTTTTCTTAAGAACATAGTTCATGTCACAATGTATTTGTATCCCAGATAAACTTTCCCCAGATATTCTTTGGGAAACATTGACATGGATATGTAGATGTTAATATTTATTTACTCAACAATAATCTTTACAAATTCTTAACAAGCTGGATGTTAACAGTGTGTAATTTCTCATTTGTTAGTTAATCATCCTGACAAAATGCCTAGCCAGAGAAGTTTCAATAAATCAGTTATTAGCCACAGTAAATACTGGCTTAGAAGGAAACATTCTGATAATAAGCAGAAAATAACACCTTGTTGATAAACAGTAAACAAAAAATCATTCTTATTTTATATAAAGGAAAAAAAGGAGACACCCTGTGCATCTGTGATGCCTGTGTGTTGCATTCAGTGACTCTTTTGGTACAGGCTTCAAGACAGAGGAGCCTGCAAGGGGAAAACTAAACTAGTTTTACAAATCATTTTAAGCTGGTGGGATGCTACCATCCCTCTGTTGGTAGATCACAGCTTATACAATCTTTTAAAAGATTCTGGTTTCACTCAACCCACATCTCCACCAATCCTGTTTTTCTTCTGAGACTTAAAGCTACTGAAGCTTGCTGCTGTCAGTGCTGGAGGAATTGATGAGCCTTACTTAGAAAAATGAAAATTTAAGAGACAGAGAATAATAGGCCTTAAATGACAATAAGCTAACATTATGAACAAAGGAAACGGATGACTCAAATAAGAGCCAAAGGACTGAGGACTGACAGTAGGGAAAAAAATATTAAAAAGGAGTTGAGAAAATGTTCTGATGATAAACTCAGGAATGGGACACATGCGCTGAAGCACTGCAACCCTGTTTAGGTAAGCCATAGAGACAATAACGAGCTAGTCCTGTAAAATGCAAAGGAGGAATCAAAGCCGCATATACACAGAAAGTCTTTTTTCACATCTTTAAGGTGATATTTTAGAGTAGAAGGAACAGAAAATGTTAATATAAATGCTACTCTTCTGTTTTTTGTAAAATGACAGTTATCAGGGGTCTTCAAGCATGAGCCAATATGAATGAAGTCTACCCATCCAGAAATTCTGGGGATGTATAAACTGATAAAAGAACCACAATAAAATACTGGACTCACTATCATACCTTTGTATAAGAGGTACAAATTGCACAGATTTTAAAAATTGAATTAAGTATAGGTTCAAGTCATAAAGTAATTTTCTATGTACTTTCATTCACAGTATCAGCTTTGCTGGAATCCATAAATATGTCTAGAAGGAAAGCTGTGTTTAGTAGCTAAATCAAGAGGTATCAAAAGGAATGCTTCAGAAACAGGACAGCTTTTCGTTAAGCTCTCCCACGAACACAAGCATACAATACAGAATACACAAATTTGTGAGAGGACAATTTAAATTTGCATGTTATTTACTCAGCATAACCACTCCTTTGGAAGCATTAGGATTTCTCTTGTATATAAGTACTTACATAATTCTAAAAATGCGTATTATTTACTCAATAGACCATAAAGGCTCCACGCAGAGTAGTTAGAGAGATCCAGAACATAATAATGTCTTTGATAAATCTAGTTTGGAGTCATGAGTGCATCAAATGATTAAAAAAATATGTACACATGCACATACATTTGTTTCTTAAACGGTAATAGGGGAACCATTTTCCTTACCCTACATAGCTATCTCAAAACAACAGAGCAGACTTTGTGCTATATTATCCCACCATGTGATTATCAGAGTTCTGCATGTATTGACGGGAAAATGTTATTCTTAACGTACATTGTAGATTTATGCCCCCAAAATTAAAGATAATTTTGAGTGATAGAGAACAAATCCTCTAGAACTGCTATATTTCTTTTGGCCCCTGTTATTATTCATTAGCCCTAAGTATGAATTTCTGCATAGTATGCAGTCACTGTTGAAGACTTGATGATTCACTTGGTACTGTTCAAAGGTTCCATGACATGTAGCGTTATCTGTGCCTGACTTGGGATGAAAAGTTCCTACAGATGACTGTTAAGAGAGCTGAATTAATATATTTCAGCTATAAAATATTCTCAACAAACTACTCTCTGAAAATTAAAAGAAGAAGGAGTTGCCTGAAAATGTTTGGCATATAATATACAGTTGAATGTCAGAAAATTATGGTTGGCTCATGCTTTATCAAAAAGGAAGAATGAAATAAGAGGGGAAAAGAACACAAGTCGAAATATGCAAATAAAACATCAAGATTAATTTTCTCAATTCTGATTAAAGTCACTGAGGTACAAAAAAGCTCATCAATAACTGTACCCAATGCACGTTATCTTAAACACAAGGAAAATTACTAAATGCATCGTACTCCCATAAACTGATATCTTCAACCCATTTCTCATATGATTAATTCCTATAATGACTTCATATTGGTTTTGGTGGGATTCTTTTAAGGCCTTATGTTCATAATGCACAGGGTTCAAACATGCTTTTATTTTTTTTTAATATTTTGTTACTTGTTATCCCCACAGTGTGCTTACATACCACTGCAAAATACCAATGCTGGCAACACAGTGATGTGAGAGCAATTTACCTCTTTCACAATAAGAAAGAACAGTTCAGAGCATCTTTATTAAAACACAGTTGAGATATGAGTACCTTCGTCAGTGATCTCTGTCATAGCACATGCAAGTGCGCATTCAGAAAATGAATAGCAATATATGTCCACTAGTAGGAAGTCCTCTGGAAATCAGAACATCCCCCATTGTGCCTCTTAAAAAATTAAAACTAAAACAACCAAATCTCAAAAACAAACAAACAAAACCCAAAGAAACACAGCATCCCCACCCCCACCTCCCACCCCTCCCTCCCCCCCCCCCCAAAAAAAAAAAAAAGCCAGGAAAAAA
>JBCJKH010030327.1:0-10640 GCA_039877255.1 Loriculus beryllinus | reverse complement strand
CAGCATCAGGACTGAGCAGGATCTGCTGTTCCCAGCTGGGGATAGAGCAAGCAGTCTTTGATGCTCTTCCCTGAGAATCAGAGCTGCCTTGGATTCACACCGCTTGCAGTTACAGAAGGAAAGCAGTCAGAGCCTTCGCTGGCCTTTTCAGCAGCTCTCCTGGTATTCACACCCTGGTCTTGTGCCAAACACCATGAGCTTATTCTGGGAACTCTGAGCCAGCACTTGCTGCCTTGAGCAGCTTTGACAGGTACAGCAGGGTTTAAAACTCTCCCAGTTTACCCTTCCTGTCTCTATCACTCCCAGCCTGGTGTGTGCTAGGGAGCTCCATGAAAAGGAGAGAAGCAACACAGCTTTTTCTTACACAGTGAAAAGCTGCACACAAAGCCGGTATATGTAATGGTCTCAATACAACAGCATTTATGAGGTTCCAATAGCTCTGAGGCTGGATAGCAACCTTCCACCCTGATTGCCTAGGCCATTTTTCTTTCCTCAAAGCTGGACAAAAATACAAAAGAACCAATCTCCTGCTTTTCCCAAAGGCTCCAAATTAATAATCTTCCCACCTTGTAATCCACCAGTGCCAGTGTTTTTTATGATTCCAGTAAGAAAGGCACTCAGACTCTGTAAAGTATTGACTACAATACCATTAGTTAGAACTAATACAAAGAATAAGAGGGGACAGATCATTTTACATCCATTCAGATGCTGGGAACCCTGAGTTATAATACCATACATCAGCATAAAACTCCTCACACAATAACAGCTCCTGTCTTGTCCTACCAAGAATCACAATTTCTTGGGATATGATAAAATGCATTACTGTAGATGTGATGAATATGCATGTTCTACTGTCATTCTTCTCAGCAGTCTGTCTCTGTCTCAGTCGCATCCTGAGACACCAAAGTCCACAGATTAACCGCTGCTGCACAGGGACACACATACCGTCTTTGCATGTCAGGCTGCTGGCAAACTTTTTGCCATGGCTGCGAGCGTAGTCCTGGAGGTTGGGGGCACTGGAGGAGCCTCCCAGCACAGTGGTGCTAAACAGGCCGGTGCATTGTGACCCTGGAAAGGCATGGAAGGTGTTAGTATTGTATCTCCACTGCATACAACTTCAGAAAAGCAGGGTTAGTTAAAGAATAAGGAATGAACTGGCCACTCCACAGGCAACCTCAGGAAAAAAAAATGATGCCAGGGAGCATATGGAGGCAGTATTTCCCATTCTAAATTCAACAGTGCCAAATGCACCACAGGTAGCCCAAAACGCAGCACCAGGAATGTTCCTGTCTCCATCCAGGGGTTTATTTCCATTTGGCTTTCTTGCCCTGCCCTAGGAGAAACACCTTGACAGCCTCCAATCAGCATATCTACATACTCATGTCAGAAAAGCCAGGATGCCAAATCAGTGATGTCCATGTCACAGGGCTTCATGTTTCTGGTTCCTCTGCCCCTTCACCTTTGGAAAGCTCCTTTTTCTGCAGGACACCGAGAGGAAGAAAGGACTGCCTGATCTGTTAATCAGCAAATGTGGATTAATCACGCTGTCAAGCAGTAAGGAAAGCAGTGCGAGCAGAGAGCTTGCGTTCACTAATGGCTGCCCAGATGATATTTCACATCCATCTGGTCATGTCTTGCTGCTCCAGAGAGGACCCAATTGTTCCATGAACTACCCTTGCAAAACACCAGGTGCACCCACAGCATGGAACTTTGCCTATCCTATAGTGAGGAATATGGCATGCAAGATGCTCTCATGCATAGGAGGGCAACATAATACCAGTGGCTTTGGCAACTGCTGGTGCTTGCTTCTCCAAAGCACAGTGTTCTGTAGAGTGACTGACTCTTATGTGATATTTAAGGGAACATAGAGCAATTGAAACATTACCAACTGAGGAAGGCAACTGTAAGTGAGACAAAACCCTAGTATATGCGAGACAAACCCACTATAAATTCTCTGCTAAACCATCTTGATGCTGCATTCTGAACTGAGAATACCAAGTACTAAAAACAACCTCACTCTCACATATAAAAGGCTTCCAGAAACAAGCAGGTTGATCTTGTTCCACCTTGTCTGCTAAGGCAAAAAAGAAAATGACATACTGCCTATTAGTATTTAACTGGAACAGTACAACTGTTACTACTGTTAAAAAGATCCTACCTATACTGATTTGTCTTCTCTGTAACCTCCCATTTAAGTGGCTGAATAGCATAAAGGTTTCCACTCCCCAGAGCTTCTGAGCTGAACAAGCCCTGCTCTCCCACCTTCTCCTCCAAGGCTGGGTACTCCAGCCCTCATCCTCCTCCACTGCCCCTTTATGGTCTTATACCTGCTACATCCACACCTTCTTGCAGTAAGAAGCCCAGGCCAAGAAAGCAGAACTTCAGACGCAGTCTCACAAGAGGTGAATGAGGGGAAGAACTATCACACAGCTACTCACAGGTCTAAGCTAAAGACATCTGCTCCTGGGAGCAGTGGGGGGTGACCTTAAGGGTTCTCATATGCACTGAAGTTCAGCTATTCCACCACTGTCACACTGCTGGTAGCTTTCCTCAGCACACACTAGCACATACGTGTCCTTGGACAAACAGGCGACAAACTCTTGCCTGCAGGGTGACTGATACACAAGTCTTAGAAAATTTCCTCCTCATGGCTGGAATTGAAGGTCAGTGCTGGCTCAGCACAAACTGGAGTCTCTTGGAATGCAAAAGAAGCTTTGTCAAGCAGCAGCCGGGATGATGCTCCCAATTGTTCTTCCACCACTTAAAAGCAAACCAGCAACAAAAATAACCTCAACAGATAAAAATGGAGCAGAGAAGTTTTGTGACTTTCTATCTTGAGCAACCTCGTGCCACTGATCATTAAGCTAAGGATACCCCACTGTAGACACAGGAATCTTGATAGCAGCCTTAAGCCAAAAGAGAATTTATAGAGATGACTTTATGGACAACAGCAACTCTCTACAGTGAACTCCAGGAGCCCACTGTAGCCAAAGTAAACAAATACACACACACATCTAAAGAACATAGAATCATAGAATTGTCAGGGTTGGGGAGGACCTTAATATCATCAAGTTCCAACTCCCTGCCATGGGCAGGGACACCTTGCACTAAACGATGTGAACCAAGGCTCTCTGCAACCTGATCTTGAACACTTCCAGGGATGGAGAATTTACAGCTTCCTTAGTCAACCCATTCCAGTGAATCACCACCCTCACAATAAAGAACTTCTTCCATGTATCTAACCTAAAAATACGAGCCACTTGGAGTCAAGATGTAGCAACATTTGCTAGAAATTCCTGTATGTGGTGGATCTTTTTTGTATACTTGATTTTCAGATGTATGTTCAGTATTTCAGATATTTAACAAACAGACATCCCTTACTTCCTTATGGGAGTCTCAGCACAAAGCTTCATGCCCATTGGCAATGCAACACCTCTATTGCTCAAACAGGAAGGAGTGATTTCACCCCATTTTGAAGCGCTCTTGGAAGCAAAGAAAGGCACTGAAACCCTCCCAGGCTTCTCAAGCTAGAAGCATATACACTATTGCAGACAATCCACAATAATGCACTTGCTCCTGCCCAAAAAAACGTGGCATCCTCCAAAGCATCACTTCGCATAGACAAAGCAAGCTGCAGGCCACCCCTTTTCCAAAGAGACTTTAAAGGCTTTTTAAGGCTTTAAATTACAGGAAGGACACCATTCTGGCAGGTATGGTGGCAGGGTTATTATAGGAGCTCTGTCCTGCTTCCCATTCCTGCATGCCTAAACACATGAGGTTAGACCTGAACAGACATTCTCCCAGAGATACCAATAACCTGCCACTGTCAGAAAAGTTCAGGGGCAGCAAGCAGTATTTGAATGAACCCCTCATAGCACAACTGCTGAGACAAGTATTAAAGGCAAAGTTCAAGCTCCTATGAGTTCCGTATTATTTCTAGAGAGCACGTTTCAGATCCTAAGTGGAAGAAACTAGATTTTTGCAAATAGGAAAGGAATTAGAATGATTCCCTGAAGAGCCTGACTTCTACAGGTAGAGGCATCATCCTTCTTAACAGTTCTCAGGTTAAGAGAAATTCACAGAAACACAGATATTCTAAGAACCATGGATTGTGCAATCTGTGGTCTCTCTTCTGTGCCTGCAGCTGCAATACTCCATAGAGAAGGATCATGGCTGGGCTGAGTATTCAGCTAGAGGTCTACTGTAGCAGATCAGGACTATCAATTCCCACTCAGTGTTTTGTTTCTGCAGAGCTTCACAGTTGGGAGAGTGACAAGCACAGGCTTCCCAGCAAGGCAAGTCAGGTAAGAACCTGGGATTAAACCTGCTGGGATCACATTTCAAATTCTGTTGTCAAGGAAAAGCAGTACTAAACAAGGGTTCAGCAGAGCAGTAGTCTTCTCTATTGCCAAACAGACATTCCTCAGAAACCTGGAAAAGGCTATGGTAAGTAGACTGTAATATCTGCTTTCCAGAGCACATGCCTTCTGGTACTCAGACACACCAATAGTAAAGATAATTTGTTTGTAGCATTTGATGTATTCAGTAATCCTCCAAGCAGCTGCCTGTGCAACACCTCAAAAATGCTTGTATTGATTCACATGGATTCACAGAATAGTCACAGGTATCTTCAAACCTAAGCGAGGCAGTTTGTTACAGCTACTGTATCCTGCAGGTGGTCTGTGAAAGGCAGAAGTAGATGCACCACATGAAACAGCACATCCAATACCCACTATGGCCACGGCTATTGTGTCTTCACAAAAATAACATGCATCAGCATTCCTTCTTAGATTTTTCCAACTGGCTGGGAGTGTAGCTGGCAGACTCCAGGAATACTTCCTAACCACTCTGGAGAAGATTCCCTTTACTTGGTAAGAACCAGCTTCCAAAGAAGCAGTTCATTCAAATGCAACAAAGAAAAGATAAGGCTTTTTCAGGCCTCTTGGCTGCAGGATGTCCACATAACAGAGCAAGGAACTGATGAATCAGAAATGCTGCAAATCTAGAACCATGCCAGAAGGCAAAAACAGGTTTAAAGGAAAAAGTGGGCATCACTTGGGCATTTCCACCTCCTGGTGCTCGTTAGTCATTTGCAAGATCTAGCTTTCACAGCTGTCTTTGAACCTCGTGACACAAAGACAGCTTTTTAGTTTCCAAATAGATCTTGCTTTAGTAAAAATATTTCAGGAAGAATTTCAACTACTAAGCCACAGTTCAGGTTAGGATAACAGGGAGTGGTATTCTCAAGGACCGGCAGAAAACACCACGTACCCCAAAATAGCCCCTTCTGCTGCCTACCATGCAAAGAATGGCTAACCAGGGATTCCAGCTCAATTACAGAGCTGTCAAACACCACTGCAGATGACAGATCTGTTCCATGGAAGAGATTTTTATGAAGCAAAGGCAGAAATATAATAATCTTACATGAAGAGCACCTTCGCATATAAACTGGTTTGCAGAACAGAAAGCACACCAGTTCTCACGTAAAATTATCTCTTCCTACTAAGTTCAGAAATGGTAGAACAAATGATTGCAATGTGGAACCAGAAGGCAACCTGCAAGTATGCAGACTGCTCTGTTGCTTACATACTGTAAGGGATGAAAAGCGCGTCTTCTGTTGCTAGAAGGTAAAGGAGAAGATCATACACAAAAGGAAATACAAGTTAGTCTCTACAGTGGTCTAAACAGTAACACTAAAAGAAAACATGAAACATACAGAGAGACATACAAGGAACTTAAGCCACATGTGTATGTGGAGAGACAGACATGCCCACAGAAATGCAGAGGTCCAGGTGAGCAGGCTGGTTACAGGTCAAGTACAGTACCTAAGCCGCTTTGCTTCATCTCAGAAGACTGTCTCGAGTAACTGCTGAAGAGGCGATAACCTCCTGATTTGGAAGAAGATTCAGATAGCACCTGCAAAGACAAAGAGTCTCATCAGTGTCATGCTCATTGGTCTCAAAAGCCTTTATACATCGACTGAGGGGAAAGAAAAGTATGCCTTTTCCTTAAAATCACAATATGCAAGAAGCATAAAAGCACTCATATGCCAAGACTGTGACAGTGCACGCTCTATTTTAATTTCAAGTTTGTATTGGGCTGTGGAACAGTGGAGATTTCAGAAGTATGAAGGGACTCACTCAGGTACTGAGCTCCTTGTCTCTTGAGCCTCTTGCTGGGATCAGTAGGGCTTCCTTCTTTAGTAGCAGGCAAATATATTCCCTTTGACTTAGTATGGGCCTTTACAAAGAGCCTGACTGCTGCATGCAAATATTACATTATAAGTGACACAGAGATGGAAGCCCAGCTAACAAATACCTTGAGCCCTGATTCTGTGCTTTCACTGGTTCAGAAAAGATATAGCAAAAATGCCTGTGAAGTTCCTCCAAAAGGATGGGCAACTCTAGAGCATTTTGAAGGTGCCAGCTGCCTGCAGACTGTGCAGCCAGCCCTACGACATGTAACAGCCCTGAAGGAGAGAAGTGAGAACAGTAAAATTGATCTTTGTTACTTTTTGCAGATCAGTGAACAGGACAGTTCTAAACCCTGACTGTTCAAACCCTCTGTAGTAAATCCATCAGTTGGCAGGGACCTCTGGTCTGCATGAGATCTTAGATGAGAGACAGGAATAAGAAATGTGAAGCTGAACTGTGAGAGGTAAAGGGCCTAAGGGAAGGCAAAGATGTCACCACAGTTAGGTGAAGAGATTGCATACAGGCTTGCAGCTTGTTACCCTGATGCCTCTACAGAGCACATAATCTAAATAATACCTGCAGCTTTAAGCATTTCCTTACTTGCTTTTCCTCACCAGTTCCTCTGACCTGTGTTCCCCCTTGTCCTTCCTGAATGAGGAGGAGTCCAGGAGGCCTGTTTTCCAAAATATCCCTCTTTAACATCTGCAGATCTCTTCCCAGAATCAACTCAAACTCTGGGCCTTTAAAAGGAATGCCAGGAAACCAAAATCAAGCAAAAGACCTTCATTAGAACAACCAGGGGTGCCTGATGCATCATTACCTCCATGGAGCCAGTCTTGCGGTTCCTGATCAGCGGTGACCTTCGCTGAATGCTGACCGGCTCAGAAAGCTGTGGAGACCTTTGCTGCGTGCGGTCTGGCTCATCCATACTCTTCTCCTTGGAGAGATCCTCCAGGCTGCCTTGGTGTGCTTTCCTGTCCTCATTCTGCAGTAGGGAAACATTGACATCTACAGGCACATGGCTCTGCAAGTGCTCCCCAGGCACTGCCCAGCCCTGGATCTCCAGCTCTGGGCAGCTCAGGAGGACAGCAGGATGCTCAGACTGCCCTGGTGGTTAGCAGGGAGGGCAGCACACAGCAAAGCTCAGAGGAAACCATCTGCTGCTGGAGCCTGGCTGGGAGCAGAGGCTGGCAGGGCAGCCAGAGCCAGGCAGCACGCTCACCTCTGCAGAGGCAGGGCGAAAGCCAAACCCTGTGGGCACGTTTCTGTCTTCCTCACAGCCTTTCACGCCAGGGCTGAAATGCAGCTCCACATGGAAACGCTCTTCTGAAGATGGGTCCTGTGAATGCGAGGCACAGGGAACAGGTAAATAAATAATCATCAGTGCCATTGTCAGCACAGGCTGTGGCCTGGATCCGGCCATCTCACCACACTGGTGCAGTGCGCATCCCAAGCGCATCCTTTTGGGAGGAAAGCAGAAGCAACAAGAAACTACGAACATAATGGCTCTAGGTTTGTCTCATCCAAAAGGATAGCCTATATTGGCATGAAGCTGAGGCATTCGAATTGTTGTTATTTTGTGACAACAGCCACCAGAGGACCAAAACGGTCCTCTGAGGAATCGGGCTGTATGTATATATCTCTATAGACAAGTCTGAAACATAGCCCCTTCTGACCCATGCCTGCTGCAAAACCAGCACACTGGGGCAGGGGGGGACTGGGTCCCTCCTCGATCTTTAATCAGGTTGTTCCAAGATTTAAGTAACTGTCTCTAACATGATTTTTTGGGTTTTTTGTGTTTTGTTGTTTTGGTTTTTTTTTTAAGGAAGCCAAAGCTTTTACGCTATCTGGCTCTCATGATGTAAAACCAAAAGTTTCACCATCGCTACCTACTAACAGATTTACACCACTCCTGAGAGCTCTATACAGACCTTCTTTATTTTCTTTTACAAAAGGCACCAGTAAATATTTCACTTCTACCATGAGAACCCCACATCAGCTCTGTGAATACACAATTCCAACTTGACGGTGTATGGAGGAAAGGGACTGCATCCTCACACACTACAGCCCCCTGCAGTACAGGAGCTGGGATTCAACTTGCTTATGGTCATTACCATTAGCTTACACATTCCAGATGTTTTTTAAATTATCCTCTTTACTACCTGAAAGTACCGGTATATAAGTCCCTGACTATAGCAGTATATTTGTTAAATAAAACAAAGTTTATGAATGTGGAATTTCTGGAAGTTTTCTAGAAATATTTGGGAAAAAAATCCAAACTATTTTTTTTAACTTATTTTTTCTACTGCTCCTTTTTAATTAATATCAAGAAACCGCAAATTCTTTTGCACCAGGAAATGCTTTAAAATAGACAGTATTGGCTACTTGAGTTTGGCATTACTGCTCCGGGTGGCATTTGCTGTCACATAACAAGCATTAACCGGATCACTACCTCCCACCTAAAAATAAAACCTAGCAGTTGTGCTACTGATCCATCTGTCTTTACCCACAAGTGGAGAGAGCTCAGGCTACAGACTTCTCAGCTGAACTCATCTCTCAGGGACTGGGCCTTGCATTGTGGCAGAAAGTATTTTATCCTACAGCTACATCCCTCACCTTGTTGTTGTCCTCGTAGAGCATGATAACAATCTGGGTCATGTAGTTCAGCTCTGAGATAGCACTCAAATAGTCCATGGCTCTCTTCCACTGCTGATCTTTGTTTTCCTGATATATACACATAAACAGTTGCATAGAATAAGTAACAGCAGACACCTTGCAGCATTCAGTGAAATGGGTCTCAGGAGTTTGTCTCTCCACCAGATAACATCACTGTCAGGGCAAAAACTGCCCTGCTTAACTTGCATGAAGAGAGATGACTTTGCAGTGAGGGCTGGAGGTGGTTACAGGAAGGAGCAACTGCACAGAGGGACACTACAGTTCCCCACACAATCCACGTGCAGACCTGAGCACAGCCAGCTGCAAGCCCCCAGTGACTGGAGAAAAGCATAACCCACAGCAGGTTCCCAGACACAGTCATCCCCAAATAGCGGCTACAGAAATCTCAAAAAAATAAAAGCACAAGGAAACAGTACTACATAAGGGACAAAGGCAAGCTGCTTTTACATGATGCCAAATGAAAAGTCTAGAGGGCCACGTAGGACCTTGGGCTACAGGCGGCAGGGCAGCCCAGCCTGCACTGCTTCTCAACACAGCCAGGGAATGGCTGTACCTAAAATGCTACTCCTGCTGCTGTGGGACATCTCACCACCTTGATGGATATGAAGTAAACCCCACTGGGACAAATGAACCCAGATGCAGCCTAATATCCCTATGCTGGCAACCCAGCATCCTCTCACATTCAAGACAGTGAATCAAATGACATCTCACCCAGTGAGCAATTCAGAGGTACTTGTATGATCAGTGCCTGCAGATATACTGAGCTTCCACACATCAGAAATCCCACCTGCTAAGCAAGCTCAAACTCTCAAGGCATGTCAGAACACCATGCTTAAAAATGGGAGGATAAATCTGAGAGCCTCCCAAGGACTCTAAAGCAAAGCTTTTCTCAGGGTCTGCATACCAGTTCCTTCAGGAAGCAAGCTATGTGAACAAGTGAAGGTTGGACTGGATGAGTCAGTCCCCTGAAAATTTGCAATTTGTCCCTCTGGTAGACAGCACCCCATATGCATTTGAAACTCAAAGTCAAACTGATCTATTGACTTAGAACTGATAGAAAGTCACTAAATAAGAGTCAAGCTCTTGAAATAAAGGCTTGCAGGAAGCAGGAAGAGAGAAATTTCCTCATCCTTATTGCCTTGTACTGCTATCCACCTACACAGGCAGGACTCTATTCATCTGAAACCAGACAGACAGCTCTTGGAGAAAACATGCCTCTATATAAGCAAGACAGGCAGTGTCAGGACTGAGGAAGAACAATTCTCCTACATGCTGGAAAGGCAGGGAGCTGCAACATGCAAACACAGCACAGATGGAGCTGGCTGGAGGCCACTAATGCATGTCATTACTGGGGGAGCTGGCTAGAGGGGCAATCTACAAACATACACTGTCCACCTCAGTAAAGGCCACTGAGAAAAAGCAGGGAGGCTTACTCTGTGAGCATAGCTGGGACACTTACATCCAGGAGCCCCCCATAGCGGAAGATACTGAGCAGAGAGTGCACATGGCTCTCACTGGTGAAGTAGAGCCGTGTCCGAACATGGCGACCTGGTGACAGAACTCCTCTTGAGTACCTAAACCAAAACCAGCCCAGTGTTACTCACAGTCTGCCAATGAACTGCCATCTCTCATACAACAGCATTTCTGTACACCTAATGGAACAACATAACCCCACACTGTCAAAGAGCAGCAGGATCAGAACAAACAGTGAGAGCATCAGGCACAGAAGCAGCAAGTTTTATGTTATCCTAATGGAGACACACTTGCACC
>JBCJKH010030319.1:0-14335 GCA_039877255.1 Loriculus beryllinus | reverse complement strand
CAGGGATACCTTCCACTAGACCAGGTTGCTCCAAGCCCCATCCAACCTGGCCTTGAACACTTCTAGACACGCCACATTAACTCATCATCTAATACCTGAAATGGTGCAGTCTGCTGATTGCAGCCAAAGGGAAACTTTTAAGGTACATTCCTTGTCATTTAGCACAGAGACTAAAATGCACTTTTTTATGCTCAGAGCTTTCATCCTCTTTCTGTAATTGATGAATGGTTTTCAACATCAGTCAAAGGACAAACGCAACACTAAATCTTCTGCATTTTCCATACAAAACACCGAAAGCCCCCCTTGAACAGAGGCATACACTAGAAGTCTCTGAGTAGTCTTAAGACGAATCTCCTAATGAGGCATCACCAAACTCAGCTAAAATCTGCTGTGGACAAAATGAAATCAACATCAAACTTTAACAAACTGAATTACACAAAACCCATGGTAAGGTGATAAGGTGTGATTTGTTTCTTTAGATGCTGTGGCAGTATATGCAAAATGATTTAACAAATATTTCCAAATATAACGCTCAAAAGCTCTTGGCTCTTTGAAGAAGATTAAAGTAAAACAATGCAA
The DNA here is from genome assembly GCA_039877255.1 of Loriculus beryllinus. Lineage (NCBI taxonomy): Eukaryota > Metazoa > Chordata > Aves > Psittaciformes > Psittacidae > Loriculus > Loriculus beryllinus. The sequence goes on along the minus strand of JBCJKH010030319.1, from coordinate 13,756 downwards.
TTAAATTCTACACATCAGCATGATTCATGTAGTCGAGTTATATTTCAGGTGCACCTGTGAAAAGAGCAACTACTCAGCATATGTATAGGATGTCTTTTGACAGAAAGCAAAGAGAACTCAGACACCTTGCTCCTATATTTAATTCATTAAGATAAAACAAAATTTATTCAATTGCTACAAACAAAGCTGTAGTCAAATGGAAACCAAAATTTGGCTGAGCTAAACCACTATGTGAGCAGTAAATGAACATAACAGGTTGTCAATGTTAAAATGACATGACTGCCATTAAGAGAGAGATCTGTGTGGTGGCCTTGTGGGTCTATGAGCATTCCCTTATGGATCTATTCCTCTTCCCCTATGGAAGAGAAGAGCTACACTTTCTTTTGCTCTGAGGGTGACTGAGAACTGGAATAGGCTGCTCAAGGAGGTTGCAGAGTCTCCATCCTTGGAGCTCTCTGGTCGTGGTCCTGGGCAACTGTCTCTAGTTGGCCATTCTTGAGCAGGGTGCTGGCACCAGATGATCTCCAGAGGTCCTTTCTAACCTCAACTGTTCACAGATTCTGTGAATGTCTTCTAATGATTCTCACCAGAATAGTCTAAAAAGGCACCTCAAGTGAACAATGCCCAATGTTCTTTGGCTGAAGAAAGAACTTGTGAGACCAACCAAGTGAGTGGCAGTCAGCAGGGAAAGAAAAAGATAAAGAAAAATAGAGAGAAGTGGAAAACTCTGGAGGTTAAAGAAGCCTGCCTCAGAGCAGAGTGAAGCAGCTGTAGGCAGTCTATACGACAGCCTATATTCAGCTGAGTGTAAGCCATTTGTTAGTATTTCCAACAGCTGAAACACAACCACCTTTCATCAATGCTTTGGGATGAAAGTGAACCCTTTTTTTATTTTCTGGTCTGAAGGCACTCAGTGTTAGGCATGTATTGGCAGGCACTGGCAAGCTGAAAAGAGAATAACATTAAAACTAACAATAACTAATCAATATATATAAAAAAGGGTAGGGATGGATAGACAACAGATGTATCTGGCTATTTTCCACACAAAAAGACTACCACGTCTCTTAGCAATCAGTTGCCTCAAGCACTTGAGACTTGAGAATTTAGAAAGCAGTTCCTCATTGTTATCAATAATTTCTGTCCACCTTGACAATATTTGGGCTACTTGGTAAAAGCTGCTTCATAAGTAAAATTCATCAGGTTTCTATTGTCGTAACATTTTGCGAATTAATCCTACATGTATATTGTGGCTCTTTTTCAGATCATGCTCATTTCAATTAAGTTTTGATGTTGACATACATTTTTACTCTTTTCTGATCTCTCACACAGCTAGGTGTTAGTTTTCATTGCCAATTGCAAACTATCACTCATTTCTCACTGCAGAACATGCCATTTAGCTTGTTGAGGATGCAGTGTAACAAGACATTTCTCCTAGACTTCAAAAAGTCTTCTTAGTTCCATAGAGAGTACTGAAGTTTTGGACAAGACTTTCAAAACATGAGCACATGTAGTAAGCTGTAACAGACACGGATGGATAAATTTCCTCTCGTTGGAAAGGTTAACATGATGGGGATTCTGAACCTGCTTATGTTTTATAAACCTCATCTAGGAGCAACTAATGCTCTCCATATGAGTTACATCAGCCTGATAGTTCAGAACTTTGTTCTGTTCACAGGATATCAAAGGATTTAGGGTGCAGCTGGTGAATTCTTCAACTTATCTCTCATATGCAGGAACACAATGACATGCTTCAAAACTCCTTAAAAGGGGAAAATGTTCAACACAAAGATTCTCAAAATAATTTATGGCAACTGGTGGCTAGACCTTAAAACATAGAGTATCTACTGAATTAGTATTTGAGTCTTATTTTTAGGTATAAGTTGCTTATTTAGTACACTTCAGGGAAATTTTACCTTCTGTAAATATTTTGCATTCTAAAACATTGACCAGCATGAGTTAAGGGGGCATGTGACAACTTTACAATTCAGCTAACATTCATTATGAAAAGAATATGCCTTTCCAACTTCACTGCAGCACGCTTATCAAAAACTGCTTGTAGCTCTTCACACCCTCTTCATACAAAGATAGGCATGTACAGTGCTTCATAGAGCCAAATGATGAAACCTTAATGCTCTAAGTCACCAAAGTGTCACATATGGAAATGCCATTGCAGGTCAAAGGTTAAAATAATAGAATCTACATTAGCTAACATGTCCACCTATTCATGGTAGTACACCTTGAAGAATGGATGTTTTTATCCCCATTTAATAATACATTAGCTAAAGCTCATGTACCTCTCTTCTTCAGAAACTGAATCAATCTCTCATTAAACAATTATTTCTGACACAAGGAGACAGATGAAATCTTAGTGCAGTTCAAATACAACTTAAGGCAATAGGCATCTGACAACTCTTTGGAGGAAGACAATGGAAGGCGAAGGGCGTCCTATATGCATCTCCACGTATTCATTCAGTTTACCATCTCATGAAGTCTCCTGGCCCAAATTTTGGATGGGAGAGCTTGTTTTTAGAAGGATGTTTATTTCTGAAACAGTTGTTTCTGTAGCATATAAGCAACTGCAACATTGCAGCTCAGGCTAGAACAGCAGTGCTAGAGTATTAGATTTTTAAATCTGATTTTATTTTTTAATAGAGCATTCATGTGAGCCACAAATACACTCCTCTAACAGTACATTTTAACATAAGTAAAGCACAAGGATAAAAACGAGGATGACTAAACCTTTAGCTCCTGAGCACCTAAACTATATGGATCAATTGTTGCCCTTCCATGTCAAGGAAAAAACCTTGAGCTTAAAAAGAATTGAAAGAGGAGGGGGTTGTTCAGGTAAACAGCATACGCATACCCAGCTTTTCCTCTTCTGTAGATACCTGTTTTGGTTCACTGTTGGACTCCGATACTAAGAGCAGATGGACTTTGGCCTGATCCCTGTTGCCCTTTTTTAATTTCTCAGCTCAGAAGAGGTCAATGGCACTACTGAAAGACGTAGGGGTATTCAGAGAAGTCCATCTAGGAATCAGGTATCTAATATTAGAAATCATGTTCTACTTGAAAACAAGTCAAAAAAGCTGCTTCTGTGAAAACAGCTATATAATCCAAGAATGCTTTCTGAAAGTATTTGTAGGCACAAGTTAAAAAAATAAATCTTACAATTCTCCAGCCAAGAAAATCTGAAGTATGGTAATTCAAACAGTATTACGATATATTTGCTCATGGCCTGGATAGGTGGATTCTTAGCTGGCTAAAAAACTGGCTAGATGGCTGAGCCCAAAATGGTGCCACATGAAGTTGGTGACTGGTCACTAGCGGTGTCCCCCTGGGGTTAGGTAGCGGGGACAGTCTTGTTCAATACGTTTACTGATGATCTGGCTGAGGAGTTAGAGAGCACCATCAGTAATTTTGCAGATGACACCAAGCTAGGTGGGAGTGTTGATCTGCTGGAGGGTAGGAAGGCTCTGCAGAGGGATCTGCACAGGCTGGATCCATGGGCTGTGGTCAGTGGTATGAAGTTCAACAAGGCCAAGTGCTGGATCCTGCACTTGGGTCACAACAACCCCTTGCAATGCTCCAGGCTTGGGGAAAAGTGGCTGGACAGCTGCTCATGGTAAAGGACCTGGGGGTGCTGATTGAAGGCTGCTGAACATGAGCCAGCTTGCACCCAGGCAGCCAAGGCAGCCAACAGCATCTTGGCTTGTATGAGAAACAGTGTGGGCAGCAGGGCCAGGGCAGTGATCATCCCCCTGTACTGGGCACAGGTGAGGCTGCACCTCAAGTCCTGTGTTCAGTTCTGGGCCTCTCACTAAGAGAGATATTGAGGTGCTGAAGCGGGTCTACAGAAGGGCAACATCTGTTCCCACATCGATCATTCTATGTTTCTGTGTGATTGCTGTTTATGAAGCCTTTTTATAAGCAGAGATGAGTGCTTCTCACCTCCATTACTTGCACCCATCTTGTACCCTGTAAATCCCTCCACATTGTGGTCTCCAGTACATATGGAACGCATTTTGAACAGACAGTCTGCCAGCTGTGGTAACTGAGAACCACAATACTCTTATAAAACAAGAAACGTCAATCCCAGTTTAGGTGTAATTATGTTAATAAGCTTCAAACATAACCATAATGAAAAGACGAAAAAAACCCTGCATTTTCTTTAGAATTATTAAATTAGAGTAGGAAAGAAGAAAAAGCTGCACCTTGGTAAATTAAGTTGCAGAATTTTAAATTTTTCTTCTAGCAATCTTTTAAAACCTAGGTTTGTAAGGTAAAGTTAACATTTTAGATACATTTCTAGGTATTATTTAAAATATATGTATTGTTAAGAACATACAATTTCTGTTTAGTTTTGCTATCTACAGGTTATTACCATACCATAGGTGCAACACACCCACATGCAGGCAGAAGTAGCACCTTTCTAGATAGTGTTTGTAAGTATATTTTTAAGTAATAATCCCATAATAGATGACACATCAGCTCTTGAAATGTTATTTTCCCTTCATGATCCCCCATCTTTTCACATACTTGATGAACCATTTATCATTAGAAGAGGAAGTATCACAGATCTAATCAAGACTTCCTTTTTGTCAGATCTGTACGTTCCATTCAATTAAAAAACTCACCTTATCACATTAGAAAAAGCTTATGAATTGCTGATGTAGCTGGGCAAACTTGCATGGCACATGTCAGACTAGCAGGATACAGACTGGTACCAAAGAGAAATATGTTTCTCCCAATGCTGCGTGGGCTCAGGAGACTCTTGTGCTCTTCATGTGGGATACCTGTATCACACCCAGCTTTTTGAGTATCAGAGAACAGATGACTAGTTAACAAGTATTTCTCAGATATACCCCTACCAGCATCAGAGAGTGCTGGCTGAGATGCACCTCTTGAGAATGTGCCACCTGTGGGGCTCTAGGTATAAGGTGCCAGGTACCAACTGAAACACATTAATGGGCTGTGAATACACCCCCTCCACCCTTTACCAGAGACCTCTGCAACCCCATGTGGTGGTAATCACTTGTTTGGCAACCTCAGTAACTGCCAATGTTTTTTGGTTTTATGATCATCTTCCCCAAGTTTGCAGGCCTGTAAGAAGACCTGGTTTCAGTTTTCATGGACACAAGTATTTAACTTCTTTTCTAAAGTTAGATTTAGACTTTGGCCCAAAGTGCAGGGCCCCAACACTTGTGAAGTATGCTACCCCTGTTCCAAAAAGGGCTCAGCATTCCTGCTTCAGCTCCAGCTATCCTTTTGATCTCACCTTGCACAGCACTCCTGGTTTTAAGGCTGCTGTACCATTCAGTGGCAAGTACAGAATGAAAGGGTATCAGAGACTGAGAGATGAGACCGTCCTCATCAGAAAGCTAAGCCCTGCATATTTGTTTTTGGTGGGTTCATATATTTATAATTACCTCAAAGGGATTAATTTCTATACACCATTTCACCAGTACTGGTTTACAGCTCCACTGTGAAACACTGAAATAGCTACAAAGCTAAAAAACACACCATGAAGTGGCCATGAAGGCATTCTCCAAACAGACAAAACATTCAGAAGGCTCACTGCAGACAAAAAAACCCCCCACAACACTCTAGACAGCTAAACATAAAATACAATTTTTAAGGTTTCCATTACCCTAAGGGAAGGAAAATCCTACAGCCAGCTGCATCTTGATGTAGTTCTGCTTAGCATGGCTTACAGAGAAACAACTACCTCAAGATGGGACCTGGTTAGTTTGCAGTCTGAGAAGGACTAGTAGGTATGTGCTTCTTGTTCTGGGGAGGACAGAAGAGAGCTGGCAAAAAACCAGCTTACTGCAAGCAACACCCAGTCGGGACTGTGGGATCTGACTGGGCTCACCCTGACTTCTGAGGGCCACAAGATGTTTCTCCTCTTCACCAAGCCATTTCAGGATCCACGCTACCTCCTCGACCAGAGCAAAAGGAGGAGCTAGGCAGAGAACTTATGTCCCAGCAGAGCTCAAGGGAGGGAAGCAAAGAAGAACCACAGTGACAGATAGAAAGGTGGCCAACAAAAATGAGCTTACTAGTCTGGTTGGGGCAGAGGAGATAAAGACACAGACTGCCATATACTAAGTAGCTGCAGTTCTGTCTAATTTGGGGAACAGTAGACCAACTGGACCTGCCTTTCAGAAGATGCCATCTCCTGAAGGCTGCGGAACAGGACACAGAAGGGCTGCTTCTATGAAAACAGTTTGTTGAGCTGACAGGAAAAGTAAGACCATCTTTAACTGACAAGGATGAGGATCGAGGTAAAACAAAGGCTGTACATCTGTTGTAATGTTGAAAGGCTCATGTTCCCTCAGACACAGGACAGGCACTCAGAAGAGGTAAGGAGGTAAGCTTACTGTAGCTGGAGCAGAGAAATGATAATGTTCATCATTCCTTTTAAGAGTTCATCCATAAACTGGGATGAAACACATTTTAAACATACATAACTTCCTCTCATGCTTCACAGGATGTCTATGTGCATACACAGCTGCTAAGACCATTAACATTCCCTCAGATCTTGTAGCAGGTTACACAAATTATCATCACTGTACCTATTAAGTAGTAACTGGGGGAAGTTTCTGGCTTTGGTTTTCACTTATCAAAGCAAGAACAAAAATCCTGTTTTCCCAGTGCACTGATACCTCAGTTCCAGAATGATGTTTGTTTATTGAAGCAGAGTAGGTAGAAATAAAGGGCAAAAGGGGATGCATATAAGATAGATCCAAATTCCCTCTTTAAGAGATTGGTTTGGAAAGCTGAGAAAGCAAGCAAGAAAAAAGAATGTCCCTGGCTTTGATATAGAACAACTTGACTAGACCAACACAGGTTTTAATATCTAAATTAAAGAACGATAATAACATCTTCAAGAATGGGATTAAACAAAAGATCTTGTCAGCATGGAAAAGTGGAGGAAAGGGCAGAACAGAATGTGGCTGGAACACAGCCAACATTAAATATTTACTAAAGAGCCCTGCAAACAAGAGCTAACTCACTAACTGCATCTACAGTGATAACACTCATCGCTTTCTCCAAATCCCATACATCCTTCTGATTCTATAAACTTCTCTCAGAAACTCACAAACATTCTGGTTTATTACATGTGTGGAAGAAATGGAATGCTAGAGTGGGAAGACTTCTTCCTTTCTACTTCTACTGGCCACCTGCAAGACTGAACTAGTCTCTTTGTTTCAGTGCCTCTGTCTCCCCCTCTCCTCTTTTGTTTTGTCTGTTTAGCTTTGGGGCTTGGTGGGTGGCTGCTTGGGTGTTGTGGTTGTGTTTGTTTGGTGTTTGGTTGGGTTTTTTGTTTGTTGGTTGGGTTTTTTTTTTGTAACTTACATTTGGCATTTTACTTAAATCTTCAGCTCTTGAGAGACAACGACTGGGTGGGAATCTTGGCTTAAATTCTAGTATAAATGTTTGAAGTGTTCTGGGTTTCAGAGAAATTTAAAATATGTAACATGAATCCCTGAAAGGCTTAAAAGAAAAGGGCAAGAGGCAAGTTACAAAAAAAATCATTTTAAGTCCCCATTTTTAAGCAGATTTCCTTTAGGGAGAAGAGCTGTCTCATGCATGAGCTGCACGGCCTGGGGCAATGGGACAAACCCATCGTCTGGGTTTAGTCATACTGGAACAACCACACACTGTGTTTTCAGGCTGTGACTGGCATTAGCAAGATTCAGAGTCTTCATTAGGAACCGAAACAAACAACCTTCACTTCCTCCTTATCAGGAACATTCTCATGGAAGCAATGCCTTGAGTAAGGGCTGAGAAAGTTTCACAATTTGGCTACATGTACGCATGTGCATATGTGTAACACAGATACACACATACACACATATATTTGTCTGTGTGCGCATAAAAGTGCGTATGTCTGTGTTTCTTGTATGTTTTCAGAAATCTCATTTCCTGCTGGAAGATTTAAAGATGGGAATCCATGGACAAATCAGTTACATATTCTTTAGTGCTCAAGCCAAATGCTCCTAGTGATACATAATGAGATTTTACATACTTTGTGCCTCATTGACTAATTAGATCAGTGCAGGCTACTCCCCCTGTCCCTCCCTTTTTGTACTAGGGACTTTCATTGCCTGTAGCTACACAAGTGTGGTTGCTTTTGCCAAATACTTGTAGATACTGCTAATGGCTTCATTTGAACTCCGCATTGCTGCACATTAGTATGGAAGAGTGGGGGTTGGTTGTGTATTTTAATCCATATTGTGATTGCTTTGATGTTGTTTGTAACAAGGAGTATGTTTTTATTTATACATATCAGAGCTGTTATAGGAATTTGTGCTTCCCAAAGGATTAGATTTCCACTATCAAACAAACACAGTGTATACTTAGAAAGGGGAGACTAACTAAAGGTCAATTTTCCACTCACAAACTACAGTGCTTAGCCCTCTTTCAGTTTTTTCCATCCATGGATCCAAACTATTTGTGCAGAAAGCTATCAGTTATCCTCACCTCACATGCAAGGAAACTGAATCAGGACACTGCCACACACCGCTGTTGATGACATGGATGGTTAATGCAGTGTTAGTAAAGTCACAGGACCCACTGCTGCCTCCGGATTGACACCGACATCCCACTCTTCGAAAAAACACACAGGAACTACCAGAAAAAAGGATCCATAATTTTTGCATCCCTGACAGGCAGTGCATCAGAGGGCAGAAAGAACAAAGTTGAGGGGAAGGTTTGGCTGAAGATACTTCTAAAATTGAATCATGAGAATATATAGAATCACAGACTGCTTTGGGTTGGAAGGGACCTTAAAGATCATCTAATTCCAGCGCCTCTGCCATGGGGAGGGAATGTATATGGCTCCTATTACCTCTCCTGCTTCCAAAAGCTAAGACCACAAACCACAGCATCATTTTCTTCTCCCTTCAGAAGCTGAAGACCACGTAGAAATTATTACAGTCTCTCGAAATTAAGTATATATGCCAAAGGCAAGAATGAAACTGCACTTCCACAAAACAGAAAAGTGGTATCTTACTGCTAACCCCCAAAGTCATACACTTAGTACCCAAGACAGAGGTGACTCTTCTGGGGAAACAACCCCACTGCCATTTATCGAAGTTTCTGCTGCAGCTCACTTCCATGTAAATTAAAATCTGACTGCAAAGTCTTACTGTATAAATGCCTGGAAAATTAATCTGTGTTGCCAAAGTGAGTTTTGTCTCCCAGTTGTCATTCTGAGAGCGCTGCAGGAGCCTTTATCATTTGAGTTCACAAATTCCTCTTAACCTCAATAAACATTTAATTTTAACATGAGTATCTTTTAAAATTACAATATTTGATCACTTGCAATGGAAGAATAACTTTTCAGAGTATTTTGTGGACTCTCCACAGCTTCCCCTTCAAAATGAAACTTCAGCTTGGGGTATCTGTATCTCTTCATATCTATTCAATGTTTTGCTTTGACTGATTCAGTTGCTCATTATCACCATAGCATTCTGTTGGAAAAAAATTACAAGAGTGAAAGTAAGGAGAATGACACTGTTAAAACAGTCCACATCTGCTAGAAGAGGCACTTCTACAGACCTTTCAGCATCTTACAATAGAATCAGAGAGTGATTTGGGCAGGAAGGGACCTTAAAGCTCCTCCAGTTCCAACCCCCTGCCATGGGCAGGGACACCTTCCACTAGACCAGGTTGCTCCAAACCCCATCCAACCTGGCCTTGAACACTGCCAGGGATGGGGCAGCCACAGATTTTCTAGGCAACTTCTGCCAGTGCCTCACCACCCTCACAGGAAGAACTTCTTCCTGGCAACTAACCTAAATCTCCCCTCTGTCAGTTTAAAGCCATTCCCCTTTGCCCTGTCACCACAGGCCCTTCTGAAAACAGTCAGAATCACTGCAGAGCTATAGAAGGAAGAGGGTTCATAGTTAATACATGGAGAACCTGGATGCTCCCGCCTGCCAGAACTGCGCTCTTCAGTCATGGTGTGTGAGAAAACTGGAGTTTTTCTCTGACCCAGTGAGTGGCACATATTCTAAGCATTTTTTAGACACTAAGAAAGTGGCAGCAATCACTCATTTATTTGAAGAATTCAAGCTCCATGTGACTAACATCTCCCAGTACTGCTGCAGGACAAGACTGAACTATACAGTTCTTCTATGACCCAACTGACCAAGATGAGGTGGAACTGCACCTCACTCATGGAGAGGGGTAAGGACAGATAGAAACCAACCCAGCCTGCTGTGCCAGCCACTGCGATAACCCCAGCTGAGCACATAGGGTCTTACCTGCTAAAGAATATGGCTTAAGGCTATGTCTGAGCCTACTGCAAATATGACAAGACAGGTCACAGGGATGCTGCAGAGAACACTGTGCGTCAGCAGAGGTACAGACTCATGGAGGGCCTCACTCCCTGATGTTATTAAACAAGGCTGCAAATCTGAGAGAGTAATCTAAACAGACCAAAAGAATTAGTTTTCTACTCAAGTTACTGGGCTGACATAAAAAACCAGCATTTATAGCAAGTGCTCTGTGCGTCTATTGGAAACATATGGGTTTTTTGAGCCCGAAGACATGGTAGAAGGCAGCCACCGAGACTACAAAAATGTCAGTTTCCTGTTTAAATTTGGGACTGTATTTAGACTTGAAGGCTTATCATCTGAGAGGTTTTTCTGGATAAAGGGAAGGTCTGTTTGTTTGTTTGCATTAGGGATAAGGCAGCTTCCGGATTGGGATCACAGTGTTTATATATTTGTCAACTTTATGCCAACTGTGAGTAAAAAAAAAAATATCAACAAATGTACTCAAACACTGTCTGTGGCAAATTTGTTTCTGTTCATCCAATCTCAATTCCTTTGGTTTGTTTTGGGTTTTTTTAAGAATTCATCATATCCACACAAAAAATATTTAAAATTTTGGGAATACCAGGACTACACAGCTGCTATGTAGTAAACTATTAGATACTTAGCTCCTCTCAAAAAGGAAGCTGAAGCATATTTGGTCAGAAACAGAAGATTTCCCATGACCTTCCATTCACTGCCTGTATCTTAAAGCCAATGTGTGAGTTCCAACTGTATATTCAACATGAGACTTTTACCTACCACTTGACTGTGAACAGCTGGTACCGCCTACTCAGTTGGTTCTCTAAGGAACTGTCAAATGCAGCTGCAACATGGAGAAAAAAACATACTTGTAAAAAGCTAGGCTGAAAACTTTCACCTACTTGTTTGGAAAGATACCAGTGTGAGAAGTTAACAACATGGGTTTGGCTTGTCTAGTACTTACCTCTCCAAAGCAGAAGGAATGTAAGTTACTGAAATGAATTTCATCTCACTCTTTGCTGGGGTCTCTAACAGAGAAGCTTGAGTCCAGTGAAAAGGATAACAGTTCTCAAGCTGTCTCAGTAATGGATTAGTTGCTCAAGAAACCAAAGACAGGCAAAGACCTGGATGTTATCAGAATAAACTCCTTGAGCTTCATCTGCTGACATAAACTTGTCATATGTTAACACACTGTACAGATGCATAAGACCTCTTCAGTCTACCTACACCTCTCCTCCAAATACTATTTTCAGCATGGAGAAACTGAATGACAAAACATGTCAAGTTTAACTGGGAGAAAAACCAAAATTATCGCACCTGTTCCAGCATTCATCCATAGCATAAAGTATTCCACTCCACTTTGGAGAGTGGACTGACCTGACATGTTTAAGAACTTAAGTCTATTTCTCCAGGTCGGACAGGGCATGGAGAAACTTGGTATAGTGGAAGTTGTCCCAGCACAGTTGGAACTAGATGAGTTTTAAGGTCACTGCCAACTCAAATCATTCTGTGATTCTGTGAATAATCTGTAGCAGCACATTATCTTTCATCCTAGTCTATCTTCCCCCTCCCAAAACTCATTGTCAAGCTTTTTTCCTTTGAGAGCCATTTGATATATGCTTTCAACTTCGTTCACAACAACTAAGCAAGCTGGGATATTCACCAATAAAAACATTTAAGTTCGCATTGACAAAACTGTCCTGTACCAGGTGCCCTATTACAATCACAGGTTCAAACTTTCAAAAGCCAGGAAATACATAATAGAGGCAAAAAATGATGCAACCTTTAATTTGTTCTTAAAAAATGGTAAGTAACACCTAGCATTGACTTCCATACCTTGTAGCATCATCAACAGGTTACTGATAACTATGAAAATGAAGAAAAAAAAGGCCAGCTATCTTGTAGGTCCTCCCATCTCAGAGGTAGAAGACAATAAAAAACATGTATGAGAAACTCTTGACTACACATGGGTGGCATCAAGTGCCCTCATTAATTGGAACAAATGGTATTCCTCCTCCCTGTGTATTGTTTCCAGTTCTATAGCAGGAACAAACCACTGCCAAAGCAGACCTGTTGTGAGGGTGTTACTTATACCAAAAGAAGATCCTGTTAATGTATAAGCACCATACAAAGTCTCCAGACCAACATTTCATAATGCCATGGATGCAAAGCGTCAAACACAAGGAGAAGATGATGTTCTCGCTGCCTGTATGGCCATGCTAGAAACATGTTGATAAAACAAGAACAAAGACGAATGCTTGTACCAAGAACCATTTTGAAATTTGGTCTGCTACTGAATCCTCAAAGGCAGATTCACAAGATGAGAACATTAAAATCCTAAGAAAAAGCATAGGCAGGAAAGAGCAGAGGCTGAAGGAGAAGCAGTGGCACTTCACAGAGACGCCTTGAATCTCCCCATTTCCTGGCTTCAGTCAGTTTGCATTTACATAGCATTTCACAAACCTTAAATTAGTAAGGCATCAACAAGCTGGAAACACTAATCTTCCTCCACTGCAGTGGCACATGATGCTGAAACACCCAATCCAAGGTCTTGCCGCAAGTCAGTACAAGTACTACCTATTTACTTTTGTCCCCTGGGGATCTGCTTTATGCTGAAAGATTTCCCCAGTTCAACTCTGCCAAAAATGCCCACCCAGAGGGCAGAGGAACAGCTCACACTGAGTGAAGGAGTGCTGGTGCTCTCTGGATGACATAAGGATGACACTGAGCAAATGACCTTCTCAGCTCTAGCACAGGCTGAGGGGCATCACTGCTTCCACACTTCCTACCTCTCCCACCTCTTAGACCTGGCCCGAGTCCCAAATCTAATTGCCTCTAGGCAGTTCACACAACTGAAACACGTCTCAATTTAATAATCAGTAACAGGAAAGGCAATGATGCTCCCTACATACAAGAGCTCTTCAACTTTCTAGAAGTGGATGCTGCAAAGTTTAAGCCTTCCTGAAAAGCCTCACAGGATGCCCTTGAAAAGTCATTGCAAAATACAGTATCCCTCTAGGTGAGTAAAGGCCCCAGGCTGGGCCTTATTCAACCTCTCCTGGGCCACCAGAATGCAACCAGACCTTAAGAAAAACAAATAAGCAAATAGGAACAACCTAAACCTGGGAGTTTTGTAATTACTACTCTAGAAGAATCTTCAGAATGTTCTGGTTCTGACCTCTGTCACCTCCCGGATTCCCTGTGGAACCTGTCAGTAACTGCTCATTCTTCTTGTGCCCAACATTTCCAAATCATAGAAGCAAAGAATCACAGAGTTGTTTCTGTTTGAAGGGACCTTAAAGCTCATCCAATTCCAACCTCTTGCCACAGGCAGGTACACCTTCCACCAGACCAGGTTGCTCCAAGCACCACCCAACCTGGCCTTGAACACTGCCAGGGATGGGGCAGCCACAGCTTCTCTAGGCAACCTGTGCCAGGGCCTCAACACC
>JBCJKH010030315.1:0-10057 GCA_039877255.1 Loriculus beryllinus | reverse complement strand
TGCTCCATCCCTGGCAGTGTTCAAGGCCAGGTTGGACAAAGCCTTGGGAGGCATGGTTTAGTGTGAGGTGTCCCTGCCCATGGCAGGGGGGCTGGAACTGGATGATCTTAAAGTCCTTTCCAACCCTAACACTTCCATGATTCTATGATTAGATGAGCTGTGGGTGGTTTGGGTATTAAAGTATTTTTAGTACTCCTGAATAAATTAATTATTGTGGCATTACTATTGCTTTAAAGGAGGACAAGCAAGTCTCTTTGTGGCATTAACCTTTAACCTGTGTCAGTTGTCAATGACCACAAAAAATGCTATGTCTAAAAGGTCCATGAAATATAAGTAAATAAAAGCAAACACTACCTTGCTAGCATTGCTGGCAGCTGTGCAGAGCTCCTTCCTCTGGTGTATTTGGCAGGTACTTAATGGAGAGCACTGACCTGGAGCTTTCATCTGAACTGTGGATGGGCATATCTGCCATGGATTCATCTCCTTATTCTTTAGCTGCATTGGGAACTTTGGGGTTATAGACAGCATGTGATGGCAGTAAGCCCCAAAGCTGATTGGTGAACTGAGGGAGAAGACTTATTTTCAATCTCGTAAGCTAAAGTATTCTTGTGGATCTTCTGTTTGAGGAGGTAGGTATATTGACTGTGGTAGCAGTTTTATTGGAGGTTAGCAAGATTACTAATATCATGGAAAAGGTATGCAGGGAACCATTAGTGAGAAGTGTTGTACTGTGATACATTTGTATGAAGATGCTACTCTAAGCATACTCCACAGCTGTTTTTCTGACAATAGGCTCAGAATTGGTGTAAATGATTGCAAGTGTTATCTCTGGCATTAGACCATCTGTATTATCTAGTGAGCCACTAGTGAAGAATTATTCACAAAGGTGATTAGGAACAAAATATTGTGGGGATAAACAAGCATTATAAGCAGTTCCTATGGGGAAATAGATCTCCTAGATATGGATAGCTCTTCACTGAAGTAGTGTTAGACTTCAGTCAATTGCATTTGCTTAGTGAAACCCTTGAAGATTTTTGTCTGAAGGGAAGACATAAACATCTGTGTTGTGTCCAGGGGTGGACACAGCTGGCTTTCATATGTTTTCAAGCTTTTATGTGGCTTGTCAGCTGGCTTTCCTTATTGCCTGCTGTGACTGAGATATCCTCTTCCGTAGTGTGCTGTATGAAGATGACACCAGGGCTTTGCAAATAGTGGGAACTGGGGAAGGGCAAGACTAAAAATAGTGGTAAGAACTCATGCTAGGAGGCAAATGCACCTATAAAACTTAAAAGCTGTGGAGGAACTCAAGATGATGAACTATAATTTAGAGAGATTGAATGTTGGCTAATGCTGTAGAACGTCTGGGTAGGGAAGACTCTTCCATAAGACATCTTGAGGCAGTCATCTTTGGGCTAAACTTTGTCTTCATAAAAGACCAATAGTGCCCAAAGAAACTTTCCTATAGTACTTTTATAGCTAGGAGTTTGGAGAACAGAAGTGGAGGCAGTCTGGGAGCTGCCTTTCTAGTGTGGTTTGGGTAAGATATCCTTAGGTCTAAGGAATAGCATGAAGATGGTGATGGAAGTGTTAGATGCTTGAAACCATGCCCAGGAGATAAAGCAAAATGGTCAAGCAGGCTTTGAGCAAGAAAGTGTGGGATATTTGGGAGGAGGGGGTTATTTGCTTTCCTTTCATCTTAAATTTGGATAATGAGTAGAAGCCAGTGGCACCCCTCAGTATTAGGACAGCTTGAGGAGTAAATGGTCTGTGCAGATCTAGCTAGTAGTGAGCTTGTTAGCTTTTCCTTTAGAGGCACTGAGAGTTCTGTATGCTTCTGGCTGTACAGGAGATGTTTGTCTCTATTTCCAGGGATGCTCTCTTGAGAGCAGTCAGTTGTGACTGTCAGAGTCTGAAGACAGTCCTTAATGATACTTTGGGTATGCACGTGTTAGGGGAGACTGATTACCCCAGTGCGGTTTCTGTTGTTGAATTGTTCCCAATGCCATGGTGGTGGGAGCATTACCAATGTATAATTACGTGGCCTGAGCTTTGATATTTGCTCAGGACTTTAAGAAAGGTTAAGGTGGCATAGCCAGATGCTGGCTGTCTTCATTTGTTTGGCATCTGATTACTTCTGTCTTGTGTTTTTAGTATGCAACAGAGGATGGACTTGTGCACACAAGTGATCCAGCCAGGAAAGTGTCCAAAGAATGGATTTGCCTTTAAAGGCCCCAGCAGTTAGACTTCTTAGAGAAGGTAAGGATAACAAACCCCAAGAGACAGGCTTGGGGATACTGTAGTGCTTGCTTCAGACAACCACTGTACTCAACACAATTTTTCATTTGGTGCCCTGGAAGAATGGCTGCTCTGTGCTATGTCCAGAATGTCATACTGCAGTATGTAAGACCTTGGCTACTAAACCCATCATTTAAAGAATTTTGACTACTCCAGTCTCCTTATGGACTGCTGCTCTGTGTACTTTTTAGAGTTCAAAGCGCATGCTACTTCAAGCTTTAATTGTCTTGAGAGCCTCCAGAAAGCTCCTCAGAGTCAGTTTTCTGAGGAGCAAAGTGCAGAGATGTTACTCTCCTTAGCAATGCACTAGGGAATAGCACTGTTCAGGCAGAATGAGCGGCTTTCTTAGGTAACTGCAGAATTTGATTTCCAAATCTTACACTGATATAAAATTGCATCAATGAAGTAGACTCCGTGTGTATAACTGGCAGCTACTCTCTTGCTTTTGTGAGCTTTCTGATCAGGCCACTTCAGCCTTTCAAGCTTCGTTTACTTGATCTTCTGTATAGGAACAATCAAAGGGTGAAGTCACCCAGAAATCATTTGTGCAGAAAAATGCAAGTTGAACTGAAAAGCAGTGTATTAGTGACTGCACCGTGCACTCTATCATGTGCAGTAGTCTTAGAGGAAGATGTAGAAATATATTTATAAACGTGCTTGTATAAATGCTAGTCTTTTAAAATATATAGTCAAAGTAGTAATAGGATTTCTTCTCTGCCCTTTTCTTTCCTCTATACCCTTCACCTTCCCTTCTGAAAAAATAATTCCAACAGAAATGCCCTCTCTGTTATTCTTCCTTTTCTCTGACACAATGGCAACTTAGCCCAAAGTGTAATTCACTCCTGGGCAAAATCTTCACCTATATCATCACCTTGCTGTCATCTGTGCTCTAGGACTCTTGCTAAGTGAAGTACAGCATGTGCGAAAACAAAAGTGACCATCTGGGCTAGTTGGTCAATAGCTGACTTTTGGCTGGGTTGATAAAATTAAACCCAGTCCCTGTAAGTAACAGTCTGAAGCCATAGTTAAGTGCTTGGTAGCATCCTGGCTTAGACAAGCAGCTATGGGAGGATGGGAAGTGATGTGGCATAATATATGGTGAGCATTGCCATGCAGTGACCTAGGTTAGGGAGTATAATAGAGCTGGGAGAACCTGTAAAGTTTCTTTCAGTCTTTTTTTGCCCAATCCAGTTTACAGTTTAGTTGTGAGAGTACCTGTGTCAGCCTAGAGGGGGGAAGGTAGAAGTGAGCAAAGCAGGCACTGAGGGATAATGGCATTGTCATGTCAGAGTTGATTGTAAAACTTCGCTTTGAAAGCTAAGAGGTCATGTAATACTGAATAAATTCTGTCATACTATCAGTGAAACACTAACAGCAAATGTGATTGAAACCTGTGTAAGGTGAAAATGAAAGCCTTTGGTCCTTCGGTAAAGACTTCTTGTTTGAGAAATCAAGAGATTAAGATTTGGTTTTATTGTGGTGTTCAGTGACTTGCACAACTGTCTCATGCAGATTCCTCCACTCTTTCTGATGTTTTGAACAAACACCATGAACCTAGATGGAGGTTTTGATTATTTCAAATTTTACCACTGTTTAAGCCCATTGTGTTCAAGAAAAATAAGCAGAACTCTAGAAATTAGCAAATGGACCTTTAGCTGTTTTAAAATTCAATGTACAATGTTCAGACGTGGGCGCAGACTGCTAAACCCTTCACTGAGAGCACAGGTGCTGAAATCAGAAGTTCTCAAGGGTTTCTTCTCGATAAAGGAAGTATTAAGCTTAACATAGAAATAGTTTAGTCTGAACCTATGAAGTCTCATCTATTATGTGTTCTTTGAAATACCAAAATGTTTTTTTACTTAACTTTGCACATAAAATTATTATTTTTTAAGTGTTTTAAAATTTCTGAACGATTTGACATTTTTATAAACAACTTGCACATATTTACAGTCTTTTGCACAGAAGCGTTCTGTACAAGTGTATTTTACACAGTGCAGAAATAGGAATACAAAATGGATTATCTGCAGAAAAAATGCTGGAACTGTAAAAATGTGTGGGATGTTAAAGGCTTTGTCTCTGGTTCTTGTCTTGCTCTCTCTGTATGTACTCAGGTTTTTGAACTTCAGTGGCTTACAGGAGTAGTCATTTTCAAACTTTGATCACGCTGCTTGGCCAGAAACCGAGAGCTGCAGTTAACATCTCTGACGCTAATTTTATTTTTCACTTCCTTCCCTCCCCACCCTGTTTGGTGCTCAGCAATCTCGTACTTAAGGGAAGGAGTTGTGGTCTGCTGTAAAACCCAGCACCTTCTCCTCTTTAAGTGAAGGTCAGGCAGAGACAGTAGTTTGAGTCTGGTTTCTCTGAGCTAGAGTGAGCATGCATTGACTGCAACCCAGCGTGACAGCTGTCACTCTTGCCAAAGAAATCAGGTGATGTACATGCTCTTACTTAAATAACTGATGTCTTTTAGCAGCCTGTGCTCCCCCTGCCTGCTCTGGGACTGGACTTCAGTTAGAGATTAGAGTACAGGATCTTGCAGTGGCAATTATACTCATTATGTGTACTGAAGAAAGGGGGGAAAGGGGAAGGAAAAGCCTGAAATAAAAAAATTTGTGAGGGTAAAAGTTGGAAATGGGTAGGTTCTCTGGCATATTCAAAATATTGCAGAACTGAGGATTACAGGCTGATCTGTTCTTGAAATTGGCCAGTTGTTGTTAGAAACTATCTTCCAAGGGAGAAAGTTACTGCCAAATAAGATAAGGTATTTGGCAAAAAGACATGTCTCATTATTTAAAAACGCAAATCCACAAAAATGCACTTGGTTATCCTTCTAGAGGTTGATATGGGAAAGCATCTGTTATATGGCTTTTTTCTTGCTGGTCCAGCTACTCTTGGAAAGCACAGATGGACTACTGCCATCCCAAATGTAGTTCCTGTCCAAGAGACAGGCACTTAGAGCTGTGGACGTGCTTTAGTCCAAGACTCTAAAAACACAAAGATGGTCTAGGGTGAAGGGCCCAGGAGCTGAGGCCTGTATCTGCTGAAGAGGTGGAGCTCAGTGTTGGGTTCGGCCTCTTTCTCCCATATACACCTTTCAACTGTGACCAAAGAGGGTGTTGCACCTTTGAGCTCCATCAGCTGTGCATTCTCTCAAGAAGAAAATAGGCTTTTTGCAACATTGCAGCCTGAGAAGGGCATCAGCCCCTCTTGTAACCAACGGTTATGTAGAGAAATCTGTCACCTCTGTAGGTATTGGAGTGAGGGCTGTGGGGGCACTGCACAGGGAATGCCTAGTTTGTGTCCCCAGCAGCTTTCGAACCTGTGTTGCTTTTTCTACCCTGATTGTCCCTCAAACTCAGCAGAAAGACTAGCAGAACTGTAGGATCTAATTCTGTGGCTCCTGAGAGGCCCTTGGGAAACCTCGACAGTTAGGACAGAGTTCCTGGTAAAGCACTTTGGGTATGGGATGCTTGTGTTCCTCCCATAGAACTATTTAGTTATTGTGGGACCAGACCTACAGCAGTGCCTTGATGTCATTGAAAGTAAGTACAAGGTAAGAGAAACAATAAAAAGGGGTGCAGGAAGTGGCAAAGTAGAAAAATTCTTACAGACAAGGCAAGATGAGAGAAATTAGGTGCTCTGATTAACTAAATAGAAGAGAAATAAATCTCCCTTTCACTGTTTTCCCTTATTCCTTTGCTCTTTCCTGTATGCCACCCTCCTGCAATCACTACAGCCATGGTAATCTAGATTTATGTTTTCTTCTGGCAGACTTCACACTGTTGCAGTCTGAAGTATGTGACAGGGCATTCCTTAAAATCGCTGTTCTGTAAACATGAGTATATTGAACGTGACTAATTGATGCCAAATACTTCAAAATTGTATTTCCAACATTTCAGAGGAGATGGTTCTGCCTTTAACTTTGGAGTGCAATTATAAATTAATAGGAATGCAGAAAGAAAATTAGCCTGTATACGGTACTTGGAGAGTGATGGTGGAATAGAGACCTTGCGTATTAACTGCCCGGGAATATCCTAACTGTGCAAATACAGATGGGGAATGAGTAGGTGGGCATCAGTAGGCTTTGTAGCAGGAAAGTTTTGGAAGAATAAATCAAACTGAATGCACCAATAATTAAATGCTTTTGAAAAACAAAGGCAAACCTCATGTTTGGTTGCACAAATGGGCCTTTTGTGTGGGATGCCCTTCAAATTTTCCAAGTCATCTATCCAGTGCTGGTAAAACTTGAGCAAAAAGGTACAGCCAAGAATTGGTACAGAAATTGCAGAAAGATGTGGACTAACTGGAGAGTGAAGAGAGGGGATGTGAAAACAGCTTCCAGGGGCCTGTGATGGCATTGGGAGTGCTTAGTTAGGTGAAAAAGGAGGCTGATGAGAGGTCTGAAAGCACTATATTTAAAAATCCAGCTATTAAAAAAGGAGAAATGAATTCTTTCCATTGTGGATGACACCAGGAGAGAAGGATGGAGTTACAGCTGGGGATTAGAGGAGGCACTGGAACAAGCCTTTCTGTATCAGCAGTAGTTAAATTCTCATCTGGACTGCCTGGGGAGGCTGTTCCATCTCCATCCAGTAATTCTCTGGATTCACTCATATAGCTGATTTTGCTATCAGGCACAGGCATGGACAAGGTGTTCTCTTCAGGTCCCACTGGCCTTGTTTTTTTATGATGACACTGCTTTCTTCTTGGAACCCTAGCCTCAAATTTTGTAAAGGTAGATGTATGCCCTAATATATATGATCTGAGTTTTGTGTTATATTTGTGTTATATAATTTCTCACGTCTGGTCTTTTTTTGAGTTCTATTTATGAAGTACAGAACTGAATCCTTTATGTTCTAACTGAATCCTTTATGTTCTTTTTCAGTAAGTCTGTCTATTTTGACTACAATGCTAAATTTAATCTAAAGCTGAGTTAGGATACTGTTCCTCCATTATAATGGTCATATGTTTTAGAAATCAGCCTAGAAATGGGGCAATTCTCACAAAAAGGGAGAAATGTGTGTATTTGGTGTTCTTTTTGCAAGATGAATTGGGAAATCACGGCTTTGATATCTCTGGGTATCTCAGTTACATCAGTTAGGCAGGTTCTCAGCTAGAGGCGATTTTATTTATTTAAGCAGGAAAGCCTGAGCTTCCATCAGTAAAGATATAGCTGTCCCAGGTTGACATTACTGATTGAAGTTGAGGCACGAATCCATCACTCATATTCAGATGCGTAAAAAAAAAAAAACCCAAAGTATATAGTATTAATGTAATAACTGGAGTTAACCTGGAAAAAGGATTGGGAAAATATAGAATACTTTCATAAAGACTGTATGGAAAATGATTGTGTTACATGGGGGAAATTCACCTTCTGAACTACATTCTTAGTAAAATCTTTTTTAAAATATAACAAGCTTATATATAAAATATAAACTGTGGAATCAAATTATACCTTCTACTAGCCTGGATAACCTAAGGAATGACAACCCTGTTTACCCTAATGATAAAAGTGTGTCAGCTATTCAGGTTGCTACATCTTCATCCTGTTTCTCTCCTTTCTTTGTAACTGAGTCACAGCAGCATGTTGTCTCCCATATTAAAAACCTAAACCTGAACATTTATGTCCTTCATGTAGGTTTTCTTAGACCTTAATGTTAAGTATGTTTTAAAATAAGCTTTGGTCTAACAGTGAGGCGCTTTCTTCAGGCAGTGCCAGCCCGCATGCCACGATGTTGCGCTGTTTAACTGAGAATGGTGAGGTCTTGGTCTTGTCTTAAAACCATTTAAAAATAATCAGAATTCTACCACGATTTGTTTACTTTGAAAAAATGCCCTGCATTTACAATAGGAATTATTCTAAGCCTAAAGGCGCTCTTAAAAATTCCTTCCTTAAATTTGTATTTTTCTATTTGCACTTTTGCAGGACAAGGGATGATCTCACTAAAATATCTTGCAGCAGCAGAAGCTGTAAGAGGGTGCTGGGACAGGCTGGTTTCTGTACCTCTGTGTGCAGCTTTAGAGAATTTAGTGTGCTCTTGTTTTGCCAGGTCTGGAATTTCTCATCCCAAACTTCCTACCACGCATGTGCATTGATTAAAGTAACTTGCAAAGGCCTACCCCAAGTCCTTGAGCACAAAGTGGGTTTAATTTGTAATTAGTAACTTGCCAACCAACGCTGTGTATGTTCTGGTGTCAGAATTGCAGTGGTGCAGAGACATCGTTTTTTAGGCTGCCTTTATCGCTGCTGACAGACTCAAACACTGCACTTTTTACAAGGATTTTACAAGTGGTGAGATCCTAAATGCCATGCTGCCAGAGACAGCACATTGCAATGGAAAATGCAACATCTGTGCTGCCTTTGAGTTGTTTGGTTTAATAGTGTAACACCTTCAGCAAAGGGCCTTGTTAAAAATGCAGAGCTGGTAGCAACTGGCCAAAAGAATGAGAAACAAGAGAGGACTCTAACGCACCCCTGCAGTAGCAAAGTGCTCTGGGGTGGGTTGAGGGTGAGGATGCCCCTTCCCCTTCTGCAACCTGGACTTTCTGCCTTTTTTCATACTCCCAACTATCTCTGTCCTGCCCTGCTCTTTTTCCAAGGTCACTTCCTTGGTATCTCTGGAGGTGAAGAGGAGGTAGAGCCAGGCTGTGCCCCTCATGGGGCAGAAGGGCTGCAGGGGGGCAGTGCTGGAGG
Organism: Loriculus beryllinus; assembly: GCA_039877255.1. Lineage (NCBI taxonomy): Eukaryota > Metazoa > Chordata > Aves > Psittaciformes > Psittacidae > Loriculus > Loriculus beryllinus. Next base: position 1,068 of record JBCJKH010030315.1, on the reverse strand, counting down.
GGAGGGGGCAAAAGACACAGACTCAAAGTGTGGGGTGTCTTGTGCAAAGAGAAGGTAGTGAGGGGCAGGTATGGGCCACTCTCCAGCATCCCCTATCCAGCCCCTATCGCTCTCTGATCTCACACCTCTGGGAAGCAGCCTATGTGTTTGCCAGGCTTGCTGGCCCCTCAAAGCAACCTGTTATTTCAGTGTGTGTTCAGATGTCATGTTTGGCTTGTGGACCCACATGGATTTCTTTTTTGATTCTGTTGTCATTAATCACTTGGATGGAGATGCATACAGCCACTCTCACCTGCATCCTCACCTGTACAGGAATCCAAGGGCTCCTTTTACATACTGCAAGTTAAAGATGGGCTACTTGGCAAACCAGCCTGGGCAGTCAGAGCAAGCACAAGAGAGATGAGCTTGCTTTCAACCACCTTTGCTGCCTTTGCCATGCTTGGTTTGAGAAACCAATAGAAGCTTGTGCTGTGTTAAACTGGAAACAAAACCCCTCCTTGTCTTCATGGTGTAAATGGAACCTGTGGTGATAAAGAACATTCTCCTGTGGCTCTCGCATGGCAGTCACTTGGCTTAGTACCTGCATCTCTCCAGGGGTTGTGTAATCCTGGTCTGCTTGTGGGAGCTCCTGCGATGAGGCACTTCAGTCAACAGAGTTATAGCCAGCCCTGCTGAAAGAACACATGGCCAAAGCAGTGGCTACAGAGCCAAGCTGGAGAAGCACCATGGCCACACTGAGAAAAGTTATTGAATACCAACCCCACTGCTTCATTCACTGCTGTGAGGGAGATGGCTGCAGCCACCGGCTGGGCTTGAGGGAGGGGACCGATGGAGTGGCTGTGACTGAGCAAGGAGCCCACATAACTCCAGTAAACCATACTCTCGCTGGCTCGGACTGCCTGTGAGGTGGCTGAAGCACAGACATATCATACCCAGAGAAAGGCTGGGACACACAAACTTCAGTTTCTTTTCAACTTCGTGACTCCAGTTGATGAAAGATATCACCTCTGCCTACAAGGTGTGCCCCCATTCATATCTTGGGGCCATGATTTCATAGTATAAGAGAGA
>JBCJKH010030313.1:0-21648 GCA_039877255.1 Loriculus beryllinus | reverse complement strand
AAGGCCAGGTTGGACAGAGCCTTGGGTGACATGGTTTAGTGTGAGGTGTCCCTGCCCATGGTAGGGGGGGTTGGAACTTGATGATCTTAAGGTCCTTTCCAACCCTAACTATACTATGATTCTATCAGAGAAATAAAAAACAGTGCAGGCCGTTCAGATGTCTGTACAAATCCAGTCCTATGAGACTTAGACACGCATATCTAAGGGTAACATACCTGACAACAGAAAGAAGGTTTGATTATTGTAGCAAATCTAAAAGCATCCTCAAAATCCTCACTTTTACTACTTAGAAACTCACATTCACACCCTGCATTTCACTAGGTGGTCTCCATTTGCTGTTAAATCTTCTTGGCATTCCCAGTAAAACAGTGCTTTTTGTGGTAAATCCCTATACCCTAGTAAGGATTTAAAAAAAAAGACATTTCTAGACTGGAAAACAAACAGAAGAACAAGAAAAACAAGCAAACATCTAGCTCCATGCATACCAGGCATCAATGCCCTCAGCACCCTGCTGAGCCAGGGATCACTTTAATTAGAGCTAACCCAGCTCAATCTGTTAGTGAGAGGCACAGAAGATCTAACCCTACTGAACCGAGTCTGCTCCCACTGATGTATACTGTTAACAGTACAGGGTTTAGAGACATTAATGGCTACTTCCCTACTTGTAGTAGCAGAAGGGGTTTAATTGACATATTTGTCCAATTTCAGAAATTACCATTCACTGTAAATATCTGTTTTCCCCTTGTACCAGGAGGCCAAGCCATGCTAGACAACCCAGAACATTACTCTTCACTTCCAGAGCTTGCTGATGTTATTTGGGGGTTCTGGTTGTTTCAATTTATTATTAATCCGTTACATTGCAAAATGTACCTTTATAAGTTATTTTCATAACACAACTCAGCTGAAATCATGGCTGCACGATAAAACAAGCCTACAAAGTTACAGACGGATAATTCCTACAGGGAAGAAGGATGGAAATTGTAATAACAGAACACTGTTTCTTCTCTCCCTTTAAAGTTTAAAAGGTGTTACATACAAACTTTGCAGTTTGGCAGCTATACATCAAACCAGACAGAAACTATTCTGTTCTCTGCTATTTCAATATGGAAAGCTTTCATACTCAATGCAATGGATTCACAGCAGGTCCTTAGAAAACACTATACCTTTAGTACCTTGGAGAAAACAGGGGACTTCAGAAGGAGAAAAATGAATACAACAAGCAATCCAAACAAATTTTAAAATAATTTCACGAATGGTTTCCCTTTCAGTAGGATAAAAAACTCTGGCTACTCTCTAAAACACTCAACTGATGGCTTACTTATTAGACAAAAATTAGTGTCTGTTCAACCATGAAGAAGACAAGCCATTATACGCTGAGAGAGATCAAACTGACATCAGCTACTGTACATCTTGACACTTACTACATAATCAAAGCAAACTTTGCTATATGTGGCTGATCTAATGTACCTGTCAGTTATCACCATCTCTGCTCAGATGAGTTTGTGTGTCACCTATATACATGGGACAAAACAAATAAATAAATTGCAATGTTATCTCTTCAAGCTGCTTACACAGTAAGGGGAGAGTGCTTAGTATTCTGTAATGGAGTTAGGAGTAATTTACTGAGAGATAATTTCTTTTGGACCTAAAATCTCCTGCCTCCTGTAGAGCAGACAAATAGAACTATCTAACAGGAAATGGGGCATGATAATATTGCTCTTTAAATAGAACTAACAAAATGGAAATACAATAGGCATTACAAAATATATAGCTAACAGTTATCAAAACCTTTGATGTTTTTATAGTTATTTACTGCAAGAGATTGTATTAGCTGCTCCAGCTCATTTTAATACAAGAAAAGATTAACTTTTTCTTTTTTTTAAACACTTAAAAAAAAGGAAGTTAAACCTCTGAAGGAATTGTCTTGGGTACCTGAAGAAACTGAGTATAAGGAGGAAAAACCACATTATTGATGAAATAACAGAGATTCATCCCCAACAGTGGTGCACACAATGGACTACAGCTGTAATAGCACTGATGGTTTGATCATCCAGAACTAACCATCCCGTATCTGAACAGAGGTGCAGCAGGGTGCAGAGGCTGGGACACTTACCTGAGACTTGAAAGACTAATTCTATTTCTGACTGTTTCTGCAGCTCCACAAACCTTAGGCAAGACATTCCATCATTTTGCCACACTTTGCCCTGTCTGCAAAGCACAGTCTTAGGGAGAGCAGCATCACTCGCCCTGCTACTTTACAGCAGCACCAGGATCCCAAGCTCAGCACTGCCGTAGTGCAATCCCTGACATAAGTCTTTTCAGAAGTGATTGTCTGGGCTCTCTCTCAGCTTGCAGAGCTGATCTTTCCTGGCAAAGTCAGGAGGGGCCAAGTCAGCAGAAGCACTGGAATCAAGACTCGAGGAATGCTTCTCACAGCACTGTCACTTATATGTATCATCCCTTCTCTGCTGCTCTGTGTAAAAAAATCACAGATTTCAGACAGCAGTAAGCTCTGTCATGGCATTGGAAATCTGATTCCTAAAGAGATCTAGGCAGTAGTCATCTTACTGTAACAGAAGTCTTTTTTCTGTCATGTTCTCGACCCCACCACCACCTTTTTCTTTAAGCCAGCCGTATTTCCAGCACCAGTTCCTAACTTCAAAAGGAACAAAACAAGTCTGGAGGAGCTGGAAATTCACCATGGCTCGTTGCTCAGAGTGATGCTGTGATTAGGCTTCTTCCTAAGAACTTGTCAGCTCTCCTCTAGATTACCGAACACAACCCTTAAGCACAGCGCACCCCTGTTCCTTGCCTGCAGCCCCAAAGACAATAACCGAGGTCTTACTGGACAATTAAATTTGTTGAGCTGATTTTTATGAGTAATTTTACCTTTTTTTCTGCTTGATACATATAAATTCTTTTCATTGTATTCCTTCTTGATTGCATCGCTATACCAAAATCATCTTGGTTCTGTCCTCTTTTTTGTCTTTTTTTCTGGGCCTGCTGATACTTCCCTAGCCTGAAAAGATAAATTACCCCGGGACAAAACTGTCACTGTAGTAAAAAGTGAAATGACTGTAGCCACCCAAACCCAGCTCCACTCTGCAGCCTAGGGTCAAGTTGAATTTCCAGCCACCAAGAATGCTGCTTTATAACATGTCCAGGGCGCTCTGTGCTGAGCTCCTTTCCAGAACATTTCTTTTGTCCTTTTGGTCGGTGTCACTTCCTTCTCAAGGAGCTTTTTCAGTACAACAGAATATTTATCAATGCTGGGTTCTCTGTGAAGTAGAAGAGGTGGGAAGATTCTCTTCAGTGTAAGATTAACTTAAATATTTCACTTTTCCAAGTAGCTCTGTGAATACAGGGAAGAAATACATAACTTAAACACAAGGAGTTACTGACCCAGAAGTGATTAGCATTAGTGTAAAGCTTTCAGACCCTTTTTCATCTTATTGATTCTAAGCAGAATAAATCCGTAAATGATAATAGGGCTCAATTTAAATTACCTACAGCAAGTGCTGCTTTTCAGCTCTCGTCAGACAATCATGCTGTTCAATCAGCTCCATTCTGTATGTACAAACCAAATTAATGTGTATAAAACAGTCGTAACTCAGGCCAGTTTTCAACAAAAGAATCTTTTATGTAGCACAATACTGCATTTTATTGACATGCTTTTAATTGAACCTATAATGCTATATCCATATTCTGCCTAATTATAGCAGAAAATACATATATCTTTCAAAACACTGACCATACCTTTCCTTTCGTGAAATTTCCAGAAACTTTACCAGGGTAGAAAATGATGTTCTCAGTTAAGCCCAGATTTGTTTATAAACACTAATGGGCATGAGAAGACACTTCTGAGCCCATCACAGCCAAGCAGCATCTCAAGGATGATCACACGAGCACACAGAATTGTTCAGGCTGGTTCCTCACTCATTGAAGCTGATCTGTGAAACTGCCTCTCAAAGTCAGAAGGCACTGCAGCGTGTGACACTGATAGAAGCCTCCAGTCGGGAAGAGCTGTTTAAGCAACTGGTTTCTGTTTCAAAAAGGGATCTTTAGTGTGTCTTTCTTTCTTAACTTGTGCTGTTCATTTTAGCAGGGAACAGACGTCTGAGGAAGCCAGGACACTACTTTAAAGGGCGAACTCCTGGAACAACAAAAGCAGCAATGGCAGGAAATAAAGAATAAAAGGTGAACTCTGGCAAATACTTGTGTGTCAATCCAAGATAATTGCTGGTGAGAATATCTTTGCATGGGCAGCAATGCTGCAGTAGGAGAGGTTACTTGCCCTTGTTGCTGCCATCTGAACCAGGATGACATAAAAAGAACTAGTGGGGGATTCCACAGATATGAAGGAGAAGGAAAGAGCACAGGCTGTTTATTTCCATTTGACACTGCCAAGCCCAGACCTTGCTGTGCATAAGAAAAATCCTGTTGACAACTTCCATTACTTCTGCAATAAAGCCTCAAGCTAAGATAACAGCACATACTCTTTAAGAACACACATACCATACCATGGTTACCAGTAGCAAAGAGCAAATGAACCTAAGGCTAAAATCAACTACACCATTGGCATTGATTTTAACATGGGTAGAACTCCACCTGAAGGATGGGCATGGACAATTAGTCCATTTTATTGCCAGGCTCCTGTGACAGGCCCACTCTCCATTGACACTATGCATGGGGATCTTATTTAGCATTTTACTTCAAATATTCTTCCTATTAAGTCACCCCAAACATAGAATAAGGTGAATAACATGAATGCAGCTGCTCTGACATGCACACAGATGCAGCCAGCAGCTGGGAGCACCAGACAGAAAGGCAAGTCTTTTGGCAGTAGACAAATATTCCTCCTGATCAACACCTATATAAAAGAAATCTGTAGTGTGTGTGATTCAGCTCCACTTCCTGCTGTACAAACACACTTGCCTGGCATTCAGGTGAACAGCTGAAGTGTGCTAACCAGTGATCCTACCTGGTGCAACAGCCCTCCACACGAGTGACCTTCTCTTCCTCTTTCTTCACTTTTCCCTTCTCGAGGAGTTTGTCAGGCACTGCAATTAAAGCTCTGTGAGCACTAGTGGAGGTAAAGTAAATAGCTGTTTAATCTCTCTGGGGAAATATTTAAGAGGTGTACCGAGATGTATTTACTGAAGATTTTACTAATTCAAATAAATCAAGTTAAAATTACAGACTAGACTGGCTACCAACAGTGTTCTCAAAGCCCTTCCATTCAAAAAAAGCAAATTAAAACTGGTAAGTTCATTTGTCCTTTGCTTTCTGCCTGGGAGCAGAGTTGACATTGATATTGTGGTGAAAGACATTAGTATTTAACTACTTGAAGAAATTCCCATTACCACAGTGTCCTTTTAAATTGCTGTACTTATGTTCGCCACATAAGTTGCTATTAGCAACTGTAAAAACCCAAACCCAAGCCCCTTATATTACTGTCTTGAACATAGCAATGATTTATTGTACTGAATTCTTTGGAGCTTTCTTCACTCAATGGACAAAATAAAATTAAAATGCTATCCCTGAAAAAGAACTATTTCTTCCAAAGTGTATGTATTATTCACTGTAAAAACAGACTTTAAAAACTAATGTAGCTGACAAGTAATCTCCAGGTTTTATACTATGAAGTAAAACAGGTCCTCGTGAGAATATTGGCTTGCCCCTTAAACACCACTTTTCAGCTTTAAGCTAAATTAAAGTACATTGCTAAAATCCTTACCTTGAAGAGATTTGGGTTTCTCTGAAGCATGTGACAATTCCTATTTGTCCTCCAACACAGTATTTCTTTTTTTATATCACGTTTCCAAATTTGTATTACCATGAAGCTCTAAAGGAGTTGGGTTTAGATGCTCTGTATTTAAAGATGAAGCAAACATTTTATCTAGGACAGATCAAACACTTAAGATAAGCTGCCACTAAGAATGTTTCTTGAAGACTGAGTCTACCTGATGTTTAAAACAAAAGAACTTTTAAAATATCTACTTTACTAAATGGAAAAACACATCCCACATTCAGATTTGGTGACAGAGATTTCCATTCAGTCAAACAACACGCTACAGAAATACCAAGCAGAATACTTGTTCCTGAAACAGTCACAATCAACAACACTGAGCGACAACAGGGCTCAAATAAAAAAATAAAGAAAAGCAACATGCCAGTAGATCCTCATTTACCAACCTCATTACACAAGATCAAATTAACAACTCAAATGACGAAGAAAAGGTCCAAACTGGTAGTACTACAGAAGGAATAGATAAATAATTAAGTCAGGAATAAGACTGAGGGTCCTGCTCCTATTCTGCTCAACATGTGGCAGGATCCTGGTTAGCTCACAGCATTGTCAGATTTCCCATCTATGAACTGGGCAACAACAGCTCCCCAACTTGCAAGAACAAACCAGGATCAAACAGCTTTGATGCTCGATGTATGCAACGTAAGTACACCCACCTAACCCTATTTAAGCAACGCAAGATTAACAAGAGCTTCAGAAAACGGAGTTCTTTGACTGATGTCATTAAGAAATGCTTATCTCACTGCCAATTTATATCTAAAAATGTAACTAGTCTCAGAACTTCCCTTTATGAAGTTTAAAATTCATTGCCCTGCACCAACACAAAGACAGAAGCCCTTGCACATGTTCCATTATCAATAATAAAAAACTGGGCTTCAATATCGATAATATTCTTTATGATGTTTTAGTCAGTGAGACAGAGCTCTTTAATAAATACCCATGGGTAAGGAACAACGTAACGGTGACAAAAGGAGAAGTTGGCTCTGAATCACAGGATGTTGCTCCCATCATTTACATCTAGCTAGATGAGCTTATCAGTTTGGAAGAGATATATCCCTCATCAGTGCAAACACACATCACTAGAGACAGGTGGTTAAATATGCCTTCAGGAATGGGCTGAAATTTTGCTGAAGTGGGGCTTTCACATCTGGCTTTAAAGCATCAAGTCCAACTATATGGAGTAAAACAGGGACCAAAACTCCCCACAATCACTCTTACCTAGACCATCTCCAAACGTATATTTATTTATTTTTTTTACTTTAAAAAGTTACAGCTGACCTCAGAGTATTCTTAAATTTTAGTTTTATTTCTGCAGTACTGAAAAAAAATAAAAATGTATCTGTCTGTATTACCAGATCTCCCTGCTTAAGTGAATTTTTCTTGTCTCAGCAGAACAGATCCCAGATTTCCATGCTTTTCTGCTTGTAAAAACTGATGTTTTCTTCTGGAACAGAGAACTTAGACTCAGTTCAGTCATTACATTCATTTTTCTAATGCATTCCAGGTCTCTGGAGACAGGTGGTTCAGCATAGAGAGAGATAAATATAGCTGCTTCTCCATGGAGCATTCTGTTGCCTCAGGCTTCCAAATCCAAATTAAGTAGTTAATGATTTATGTATACACTGAGCATTAGCATCTTTGTGCCACCTTAGTCATCAGAACACAAGTGGCTCTAAAGAGGCTTTAGTCAAACAAATGAATATTGGGTTGAATGATTCAGCTTACTTCATGTAAACAGTTCCAGCACGTTCACATTGATCATCACTAAACTGCATAGAGGCAGGCAGTCTCAGTTGTAAAGTTAAAGAAAAAAACCCAACACTGCCACAGAAGCAACAACGAGTCCTTGGCTCTTTTTAAAATTCAAGTTTTATCTCACTGCTTATGCCTTCTCCACACGTATTATCCAAGGTTGCAAGCATTCACTCGTAGGTAGTGTTTATATTAAAGCTTCACTGACACCATTATGAAATTGCAGGACTGCTCCTCTCATTTTAAAGATAACTTTCACCTTCCATAGTCACAAGAAACCCTGAACAAATCCCTCTAAAGCTATAGCCAGGCACGAGCTATATTTATGCAAGTAATAATAATGTTTTAAAAGTAATTTGCTGGTGCAGAGATCTAACTCAGACCTTTTAGATACTGAGAGGCAACACAGGACAGGCGTGAACTCTTCATCTTCAGGAAACCTTCTGGTTGCACATATTGCTCCTGAAACCAAAGTTTTCTCTGAGGGTTGCTGGGTTGGGTGTTTTTTTCTTTCTCAGATCTGATACTCAATGTGAATCCTTTTATCACCTCAGCATATGCAAAGATCAGCAAAAATACCATTTTGGATAAGACAGCATCTAGCAAGAGCAGTGTTTAACAACTTTTTTCAACCTGCAGTTGCAAAGGTGGCTTGCTTTGCATGCACCAGGTTTTGTTTTGCTAAGGATGTCTCTCTAGTCCTGAACAAAATCAACAATCTTTGTCTAGTGAGCAACTAAACCTTTTTCTTTGCAGTACTGCCCTACATTATGCAGCGTTATTTCATTTTGATATTTCCTACATGCTGGAAAACATTACTTATACTTATAGGCTTTTTTATACTATTACCTATACTTATAGGCTTTCTGCCTGCTCTACTCCATGGCACAAAATTACCTTAATTAAACACTATACAGATATTTCCCCAATACTGGAATAATCATCAGTACTATCTGATCAGTGCATATTTACCCCAGTAAAGCCTTTTTGGACTTCTGTCACAAAATACAATATCCAGTTATCATAACAGCAATCCTCTCAGCCTAAGTTTTGTTTCACTGGGAAACCTTTGTAATGCTTTGTGTTCTTAACACTTCCATCCTTCCCCAGGCATGTTCACAAGGGGCTATTTCTATTATTCTGAACCATGCTACAACTACAGCTCACCTTCACCTTCAGTCTTTACAAATGGTAACAAGCATGTGTGGCTAAGGTTGTGGTGCTGCAATGCTGGGTGAAGCAAGAAGAAGTCTGAAGAAAGAAGCTTCAATTTCAACGCAACAGCTGAATAGCAAAGATGAAGAACAACAAAGCACACTGCAATGAGATAGAGCAAAAGAACAAAACATGAGCCAGCAGACATTAGGCATCTCCTTTCCAGACCTAGTGCTCCATTGTCTGCACCAAGGAGGCAGATCCTCACCATGACAACACTGCTGAATAAGGGATGCTATAAAAAAAACAATGTTGATTCCTGCTCTGGAGCAACGCAAGTCTTTGCAAAGAACAGTGTAGTTCCTTTTAGACTTTTCCTCTCTTGGGGGAGGAGGTGCTGCAAGGGTTTACTCTTGCTTAACATAAATTAAGTTTTCTTATAGACAATGAGTATCACTTTCCATAAGCACACTTTAGCAGTGCATTTTTAGAGAGCCATTCTGATGGCATCCAACTAGAAGTGCACTGCCAACTGCAAAGCCAAGCATTCCAGTAATGAGCAAGGGTTGGATTTACTCTGCAAAATGTAAAGTAAAATTATCACAAAAGTAGAGTACTTGTGAACCTGCAGAGATGGCCTTAAAAGAAAAATCTTCTACAAGCATCTAGAATAACACAGATTTTCAAGGTTCAATTAGTTCTGTTTTGCAGACGCAAGACCATTACCTGCAAATGGTTTGGTTTGACCAACTAGAATAATTAAATTTCAAGGAAGGGAATGGTTCCCCAAAGAAAAATTTTCTTTCTCCTTTTCTGTTTATCCTGTGCTTCAGGTGAACTGCCATCAGTCCGGTAACAGCGGCACTGCTCACCTGTATTCCCAGTCCCACATTGACAACAAGGCAATTCTCCGAATACAGAGAAGATAAATGGAGTTAACGCCACTAAGCAAACATGACATTTTTGTTGTACTGTGATCATAGATGAGTCACTAAGTAAAATGATTAATCACAAATCAATGTTACTAGGCTCATTTAGAGATGATTCTCCCTTTGCAAAGCAGCTAGAAGCTCTAAATTTATAGGCTAATGCGTTTATTCTGGCTGTAGCAGTCTCGTTATTGGTCTTAAGCATCAGAGTCTGCAGGAAATTTGTGTGCAATTAAGCTAAAGTGATGACCTCCTTAAACACATTTTGGCACTTTTTTATCTCATAGTCTGTTGTGCAAATATATAAATGAATTGAAGCATTACATAGAAATTACAGCTAATGCAATACTAAGAAAAATAGACATATACCAGAACTTTAATACATATGCCAATAAGGTATCCAGACCATAAATTACACTCATTTTATCAGTCTGCAAATGGGTTTATCAGTCCACAAATGGGTTTGTACTAAGATTTTAGACTGCTTTGGTTTTGGTTGACTAACATTTGTAGCTTCTACAAACAGTTTTATGATCTAAATTGTTTCAGGAGGAAGTGCATGGATTTGTTGAGGGACATATTTATAAGTCACACACACACTGTGAATACTTTCTATTTGATAAATAATTTCACCTTATTTAAATATTAAGCAGAAAAAAAAAAAAAGGATATTAAACCTACAAAGTGATCTATGTTGGAAAGAATCTGTCCATACATGAAAACTGATCTGTCTTAAAATGAACCCGTCTCAGCTCTTTCTTTGCTCCCACTATGCACAATGAAAGGTGGAACAAAACCCTGCGACAAGCCTGTCTATTTCTACACAGAACAAAGAAAACATGGACTAAATCAACTGCCTTTTAACTAACTAAGAATGGAAAAAATGCCAAGAAATGAGAATTACCTAAATAACTAGGAAAGTCTATGATGGATTAAAAATATCTTTTCAGCAACCCCTGTGACAAACTGCCATATTGCACTTGCTACTTACTGTTTTCAGGAGGTATAGACAGGAACTAGCTGACAAGAACAAGTCAAGAGAGGTAGGTAGATATGAACAGCTTATATGTCACATTTTGAAGGTCTTTACTCTTCAATCATAATTTAAAACTTCACTCTCTCCTTTCCAGATTATTTCAGCACATGCTTTCCTTAGGGGAGATATCCTAGAATTAATGACTTAGGAATCTGCTACTTGAGAGCCTGAGTAGGAAGCGTACCTTCAGAGGAGCCACATTGCAGGCATCTGTCACAGAGACGGAAGTGCTATTTTGAACTTGGCATCGCAGTTTTCAGACCATTTGCTCTGTATTTTTCCCTACTTACAAACCATCAGTAAGGGGGATAAGCAAAACATTCACAAGAAACTTTACACCCTTGTCATGGTGGAGCTAACAACCCTTCAGCTCAGGTCCACACCGTGAAAGGAAAAGTGCATTTGAGCACTGAGCCATCTCAGCTCTTCTACAGCGGAAGCAGCATGCTGCTGCTGGACATAAGGCAACTTACAGTTTGATGATACACTGGCATATTCAAGCTCATTAAACCTAGATGGCAATATTTAATTAGAAGCATCCCATTGTCTTGTGAGGCCATGTTGTAGCAACCAGGAGAAATACAGTACATATGCTCATGAAGTCCAGGATTTTACAAGTACCAGGCCAATGACATCAGTTCTCCCAACACTGAAGAGAGGTGTGCTTTAAAGATTAATATTGCTGGGTCATGAGACTTCCATGATGAGGCTCCTGTGAAAAGAGCGTAGAACTGAGAAGATACTGCTTTTTCTTAGGGAGCATGACCACTGAAAGCACAAGACACACTGTTTCCAGCAAGCTGCCTCAGCTTACCCTGCAACCAGCCAGCATGCCCAAAGGCCTATAAACAGCAGTTTCCCAGCTGAACATGAGACAGGATCTCTGCCATAGTGATGTGAAAATTTTAAATCAAAGACCTTATAAGCCATACACTGGGCAAAGATTTGTCTACATAAGTATTTCACTTAATGACTACGACTTGTACTTATGCATTTTATGACAGCTACTGACACAGTAATAGAAGAGACACTATAGACGCTGGCATATCTGCACCACTACAGTGCTCAAAGCCTTACTAATTCTGTACAGGACCATTAAAAGCTTAACTTCCAAGAATGAACTTGAGATTCCAGGGATAGCTCCTCACATGCTCTCTGCTGTTATGTGTTAGTGAGCTTTTAAAGGGAGCAGCAATTGGCAGATAAGTGGGGGGTGTGAGGGGAATAGATATAACTACAGAACACCTCCTGCTTTGCTCCAAAGTCCCAAAGCCCTGTCCAGAAGTTCTTATTCAGAAACATAAAGGTAGTCAAGCTCCATCATCTCTCCCCTGCCTCCTGGGTATCTACATTATGAGAGCACATTAAAAGTCAACTGCTTGTTTTCTATCATCACCTAATATTTTTAACTGCAAAATTCTCAACCCACATTGAGAAAGGCTGAATTTGAAAGAGAGATCAGGAAATTTAAAGCAGCAATGCAGCACGCACACATAAGTTAACACTAAACAGGAACGTACTTCCACCCTTCAATTGCAGTAAGCAGCATCAGGCAAGAATCACCACAAACAGAAAAAAGCAGATTTTTTTCCCTCATCATTGGAAATGTTATTATTGTAAAACTAACAGTGCTGTTACTCCTTCGAACACAGCGCAGGAGGAGAAGCAAATCCCCCTAATGTTATTTTTAACAGAACAGAGCAGAATAGAATAAAGGAAAGCGTTTGTAGCAACGTAGCGTTGGCAGCTGCGGTCTCAAAGGTAAGATGACTACAGTGCTCCCCCCAGTGGCAGCAGACATGGGTGAGTTACCTTCTGTTAAAATCACAGCAAACTAGGGGTCACATTCTAAATTTCAGCTACAATAAATCTTACTTTGAGACGCTTTGCGACAATACAACAGGTACTGCAACTGAAGTAGCATTAGGCAGACTCTACAGCTAAGATGAATTATCACACTCAAGCCTCAGGACTGTGGTCTACATTATGAGAAACAAGTTTTTACACCAGTGATGCTGCTGAGAGCAAGACACATGAAAAATCATGAAATGAGGGGTCTTGGATCAGAAATGTGAAAAAAAAAATTGACAGAGGATATTTAGAAGCACATACAAAGGATCTCAGGAAACCAAACTGTAACTATTTCTGTACTGGGAAACATTTGGACCAAGTGTACAGCTCAGGCCAGTAGTAAGAGGGGGCTGAGGACAGCAAGATCAACAGCGAATACCATGACATTTCCCTTTCAATTTAGTAAAGGAAGTTCATACATTTGTTTTGCCAGTGTGAAAATTTTGGTTCAGCTCGAAACCAAATCGCCCATCAAATAAGACTTTTTCACTGCAGTGAAACTTGACACACTGGAGAGATAAATGAAGACATTTTTAAGGAGGGATAGTAAAAGATCCATAACACATATGGTTTAGTTGCAACCACATGGCCTCACTTGGCAAACAGGCAGCTGTTTGCCAGGAATATGTAACAACTCATCCATGCAACTATTACTTTGGTAATGAACTGCAGCAGGACTTCCTGGGAAAGTTCAGATGTCTAAAGCAGAGCACACCAACTCACAAAGATCCCATGATTCAGAAAGCATCAACTTGCCTGCAGCTCCTAAGTGCTATCCAGGGAGCAGTAAGTCCTTACGACAAACAACCACCACAACGGGTCAAGGTCTTTGGCAACATTTAGATTTGTTTTGCTGCAAAACACTCTGCACTGTCACCTACCTGTGGGTGAAACCAAAACCCACAAGCAGGTTGCTCAAGTGAAGACAAAGCACCACAACAGCAACAGCCTCTGCAGTTACTCTGCAGCCTCCCAGTCGCACACTCCACAACTAAAGATCTCTGACATTAGAAAAGACTTGTGACATGCAGTGCTCCTGCTCGCATCTGTCCCTCTCCATCCCTCAGTAGCTACAGAAACAGGCTGCAATGGTAACAATTGGGCAGCTTTAACTTCTGTAACTGCTTGATGAGAATCAACATCTGTAAGCATTTGATGAGCCTTAGCTAGGATGAACAGGCAGTTTAGCTCCCTGAGATGATGCAGGAGGTTTTCTGAACACGGACAAATACATCCTTATGCCAGCTATTCTCTACTCAGGGGCTTTTCTCCTGGATTCAAATGAAACAAGGAATTTTTATATTACACCTGAAACTTCAGTATTGCAGAAGACAAGCTTGGTTCAGAGACAACACAGAATACAGAGGTTGGCAAGTATCCTCATTGTAGCTTACTCAAACACTGGTGACTGCAAAGCCAGTCACTGCTGTGTCCTTGCTGCTGCTGCATCTCTTGGTGTACATCACTTCTGGTATCCCCAGGCATACCTGCTTCTGCTGTAGCAAAAGAGATTGGGATTCACACAGTGATACAGGGGTGCCTGCATGATGAACTGCAAGGGCATGGTAAGATGGCAGCTTGTAAGTCCTATTAGGGATTTTAAACATGACAGGCTAGGTGGTGGGTTGACAGGCTAGGCTACGGGTACTGAGGGCAAGAGCAGAAAAAGATTCAGAGTTATTACTGGCAACAAAAGTGATGAGACTTCCTATATCCACAGCTATATGGAATACAGCATATGCATAAAAAAATCCTGTGGCACAGAAATCAAAACGGAAGACAGCTTTCAGTACAAGATCTCAAGTTGCATCATTCGTAACAGATCATTGCTTTCCTATGAAACAATTCTGATTGGATTTTGTGGCTAAAAAAGGGCACTAATTAAGGAGGGACTGGTTTACTTTCACAAATAGCTACGATGTACCACTTTATCGGTACTTTCTGCCTGAACAGTGCAGAGTATACAAGCCCTACATACGAATGCCCCTGCTCTGAAGAAGATGCCACATAGTTTCATCAGAGTATCTTTGCTATGTCATCAATTTTAATTCCAACCTGTACTTCAATATACACATAACTATTTTCAAAGACAATGAAAACTTGAAGTCAACAGCATCAGTCACCAGCACTGCAGCTTTCAGTAATTCTTTCACAACTTCAGAAAAATCCCTATAAACATTGTGTAAAGTAGATACAGAATGTGCAGAGGACAGGTTTCTATACAAAAGTGCATTTAGCAATACAATTAGCAGAGAACCTGGGAGGGGACTCCATTGAAGTTGTACCATATACTCTAGCCCTACCTATAGCCCCATTTCTCTTCCCCGAAAAAAAAAACCAGAACCCGCACCTTACCCTTGCTTTGGTTATGAGCTATAGTGAAGGCTTCAA
The DNA here is from genome assembly GCA_039877255.1 of Loriculus beryllinus. Lineage (NCBI taxonomy): Eukaryota > Metazoa > Chordata > Aves > Psittaciformes > Psittacidae > Loriculus > Loriculus beryllinus. Next base: position 6,725 of record JBCJKH010030313.1, on the reverse strand, counting down.
CATTACAGTTCTCTTTCTTTTTCTTTTTAACTGAAGAACTTGTTTGTAATTTGGAAATGTTTTAAAGTTATCCAGATGAGACAGAACGCAAGAATGATTAACCAGAGTTAATAGTCAAAACAGATGAGCTTTGAATATTATTAGGATTTGCCCTTGCTAGATTAATAAATTATTTTTGCAATCCTTAAGTGGAAAACTGAATGTGGACTTGTCTTTTCCATACCCAAGAACTGCAAGATCAGTAAGCTAAAAAACATTAAACCAACAAATCAAACAACATTTGCCATGAAAATCTGGATTATAAGAATGAACTTCAAGAGCCCCCAAAACAGTCAGGTTTATTAATATTTATAGACCAATGCATCAACTGATTTCAAAGCTGAAAGAGTGTTAGAAGAAAAGAAATGGCTTCAGGCCATTCAGCGCAGATGAACAGTAAATACTGCCATTTTTGTATGTTTCTATATTATAGATGGACTCTGATGTAAATGGTAAATTCAAGCAGGTCAGTTTGTTTTTTCCCCAGAAAATGATCTTCACAGGTTTCAAACCACAATATGAGAACTAAAAGTTAAGCCCAGGAAAGTCTTGCAAAGACTTTTCTTGCTCTTCTTAGTAAACACCCTGTAACGAGCATACTATAACCATCTTTTAATCAGTTTCCCAGATAAAGAAAAATAGATATTATCTTAACAGAGACAAAGGGTGACATTAGATACATACACACAAATTAGCTTTGTCAGGCAGCTAGCTTTCTTCCTCATATTTAAAATAAGAAAAGAATGTTCTCTATTGTTTACAGTCCTATTGCAATCAGACTGTCAGTGCTCCTTCTAAGCCTTTTTAGAGAAAAAGTTACCATGGAAGAAAACCGTTAACATTACAGAGAGCAAATTGATTACATTCACATGACAGTGGGTATAAAGCACCTGGGTACACAGCTTCAGTACCATGGAGCCATACAACTATGAGTTTTTTCCTGTTTGTCTCTTATATTGCTTTTAAACTTGGCATTATTTATCTATTAATAAAAAGCAGAGATTTTAATCTTTTTTGAAAAAGCTCTGGTAAGAATGCATGATTTTAGCAGCCAGTTACTCTTCTTTACCTACCTGAACCCAATAATGTGTAGGTAACATACTATAAAACAAAGCAATAGCCAAAATGGACAATGCTTGAATCAGTAAGACCAGGTTTTTTAAGAAAAGGAAAAGAAGCCAAACGTTTAGAAGTATGTCGGAACTCTTGAATCCCACAGCTACTTCAGGCCCAGTTCTCTGAGGTACCAAGTACTTGGCAAAGAAAACATTTAGGTAAGCAAGACATTACTCTGCATTCTCATCAGAAAATAAATTATAACCATGGAACCCCTGGAAATCCATTTTCTCTATAGTTTTAACTGTCACAAAAGTGACTGTATATCCAGCTGAAGATGATATACAACAATCAGCTACTGGGGCACCCAAGACTTTTTCATTCAACATAGCAGATGAGCAACAGGAGCAATCTAATCACTTGGATTAATTTATACTTACTTGCTCACACCAAGATAAAGCTGGAAATACTATCCTCCCTCATTTCATGATCTCTGGAAGCTAGTAGACAGGTGCCCAAAAAGAAATATACCTCAGCAAAATGAGGGGGTCTTTTCTCAGCAAAGACTTTAAACTCTGAAGAGCTGCTGAAACAGAATAAAGTTACACAGTCTCATGCCCCACCACCCTGAGATATCACACCTTTCTTAGAATTCATTTCGGAGTCTCAATTTTCTACTGTACTAAATGTGCACTTTTCTTTGGGAAAAAGAAAAAATCACATTTCAAAGCCACTGCAGAAAATAAAGGTTGTCCTGAACTGTGTACACACAGTGAAATATTCCATGGTGAATTCATCCATTACAGCCACGGTAAATTGCAAGAATTCAACAACTTCACTCCAAAATTACCTGAATTGACAGCAATTCGTTTTTTTCTTTCACCCAAGATATTTAAAAAAAGCTCCAGAATCTGGATTCTCAGTAACTTGCATACTCTTAAGAAGTTTCTGGTACTGTTCCTACAGGAGGAAGGGAGACATCAACCAGCTATAGTTGGTTTGTACAGCTTGCTTGCAGTATAAGCAAATATTGACAGGTAACAGTTACTTCTAGTTAGTGAACAGGCAACTGGCCATACAGGATAGCTAACACTCGAGTTTAGAAATGACACTGGCCAAGGCTGGGTACCTGTGTCAGTGGCCAAGGCTGGGTACCTGTGTCTAGCAGCAGTAAGAGTGACTAAGTTCACACATGAATTTGACTATGAACTTCATTTATTCCTTACTGAAGCCCTTTCAGAGGCCATTGTTCAGGTATTTTACTCATCAGTTTATTCTGAGGATACAAGGAATGCCACTTCTGAAAGGAAAACATAATTCAGCTGTCAGGGCTAATAGGTCTGTGCAGGACATGCAGAACGAATGTGAGCAGTCCTATATCCTGCAATTACAGGTACCTGTGCCTACACTAAACTGCCAAACTCCTGAATTTAGAAGAGCAAAATAAAAGTAATGAAGCATCAAGATAATGAAAAATTACCTCCTAAACTCAGAAATAGAAAATTATTTTATAATCTTTTAAGTTTCACATTGAAATTTCAAAGTACCACTTTTATGTCAGCTGTGGGGGAATGAAGTTCTGTAACAAGTAGCTCCAAAATAAAGACAAAAGTCACCTTGCCGATTGTCACAATCAGGAAACAGGTTAAAACTATTCTACCTCCCTACCTGAAAGCCATAATTTTACCTCGTGTTCTTAGCAAGAGATTCCAAAAGCAGATAGACAACAAAAGGAGAATTCCGCAACATGTAATGGTGTTAACAACCCACAGAGAAGACACATCCTCAGCTAAACACACAAGTAAAAAGCACAGCTGCCACCAGAGTTGTGTGCCATGTGTTTGCACTTCTGTCTCCAGCTGCATCTTTAACTACTGTAAGTAGTGCCCTAGATAACTTAACTGCAGATTAGTGTACTTTCAGTGCAAAAAGGTGTTTCTAATTTGAATCTTTTCATAGCAATACAAAGGATGTACTGATCAATGACCGGTAACAATCATACTACAAGATACTGAGCAGCAAAATAACTTTCTGAAAACTAACCTTGCAAGTTTGGGGTTTTTTAATTTTAATTGCTTCCTAAAGAACTACGTTGTCAGGCATTCGTTGTGTTACAGATTCCCTCCACTAGAAGTCCTGCTTCTTGTTTTCTGTGTAGTTTGAGTTAAATCATAACTTCTAGGAAAGGGTTTATCACAGTACTTTGATTTTGTATGATCCAGGAGCAAGACCAAAGCCCACTAGAACTAAAGACTTTTTTCTAAGATGCTAAACAGTCTTCCTAATAATGGGAAAGGAAGAGAGAAGAAGACAAGTGCAGTATTAACACTAAGTTGAAAAAAAAAAAAAAACCCAAACCCAAGTCAAAACCAAAAAGCTGAAGCATAGTAATGCATATTTAGTGTCATCCAAAAGAACTCCTAGACTTATGTCTTGCAAGTAAATTAGCACATTTGCCAAGTTCAAATTTCCTTAAAATCATGTCTATTCAGCAGCTTTTCAGAAGATAATTAAGTTTCTGAGATCCTTCTTGCAAAATTAGTCTCAAAAGGTTAATGAATACCCAGACCTTCTTAGCAAAATGACACTTGAGAAAAGATCTGGTTTATACTGTTAACACTAAGCAAAATCTGGTCAAGAAATGCATGTAAACAATAAGGATAATACATTTAAGGCTTAGAAAGAACACTGATAAATTCACCCCTGTCACATTAAAACATCCACATCTCCTTCATGGTCCTCCTCAGTCACTTTTAAAGAGAGCACTTCTTCATTAAGAAATAATCCACTCAGTCTTTCCTTACGAGCTTGTCTTTGTTCTTTCAGCTGTCTCTTCCGTAAAGCCTTTTGCTGTAGCTTCCGCTGCTTGGAACGTTTCTGTCGAAACACAGAAGAGGAATAAAAATGAGGTTTTATTATGTAGATTGAAAACCACCTTTAAAGCTGGCAAATATATGTTAACCTTTAAAATAACATCTGTTCTGAAAAATAACTAAAATGAATTCTCAGAGGTGGTGCAAGCATTCATCTAAAATCATATCTAACATTAAAGTATCGAGACCTCCACACTGGAAATTGAAATTATGGAGACGGGACAAGTGCCACAGTACTACTTTAATTGCAACATACTTCACTAGGTCTCTCCTAGCCAAGTAATCTCATCACATGCGTTCAAAGAACAAACTGAGGAAGATTCAAAAAGCCTGATGAAACTTCTAGTTGAAAAAACCACACACAATCAAGACAGGCTTTACTGTCCAGAAATTATGCCCAGATCAGGTTGATCAATCTTGAATAATATTTTTGGTTTTTGCAAAACTGTGGGTGCATTCAAAGAATGAAGTAAGATGCAGAAGCCCCCACTCACCTTATTCAAAACAAAAGTAATGAGAAAATCTACTACATAAAAACATCAGGCTTTCACTTACAAGTGGTAGTAAGAGCACAAGTTTAAATTCCTTACAGTCAAATCAGAGAAAAGAGTCAACACTGGTTTAGCTAGATCACTTCAGCAGATCCTCAGTTATTAACCATGCTCCTCGAGGACAAATATCCTCACTAAGATCATGCAAGCAATTCTAACAAGATAGGTTAATACACATGCACAAAATTAGAAACGTTACTTTGGAATCCCGGATTCTTTCCGCAGCACTTGTGGACAAATTACTATCACTGTGTGCTCGACTCATGTTGGCACTCGAGTTTGAAGCAGAGTTAGCAACACTTGAACCACTGCTGCTTGCTGAGCTGACCATGCTGGCACTGCTGCTGCTGGCACTGGCACCACTCACACCACTGGTACTTGCACAACTGTAGCTACTCCTCTTCCAGCTTTCCCTTGCAGGCCGCTGACGAGGTCCATGTTCCTTGATATAGTTTCTCACCTTTAGAACAGAGAAAGCAGAATTACTAAAGCCTGATACATACTAGACCAAGATACTCCTTTTCATGGAAAAAACACAATTTCCCTGTTAATAATGACAGATATATTAGATCAGTCCAGTTTTGCCACATTTTGCTGTGGCTGCTTAAATTCCATCTGGCAGTCATCAAAAGAACTTAACTAAAGCACTAAGTTAATATTAAATTCATTAGGGAAGGAAGAAAACCAAATAAAAAGATTTGGAGTTTCTTTCCTTCTCCTGTCCCCAAGCTCTCTACTCAGTGCTCCCCAACAAATTCCAGTCCTTTGGAGTTTGAAATGCTAGCTTATCTTCAGTGAGCAAATGAAGTACCTGTACCAGCTGACAGTCACACATACCAGCAGAGGCTTAACATGTATTGAGAATATATAACCACAGTCATTCATATAAAGGTTTAACACATAAAATATGCTTTTGAACTCTGTTTTCTCTCATTGACAATACTGTGTTCTCATTTATCTCCCTATATAACGCTTATGCATAAAAAACTAATCACAACTCCGTAAGAGATTTTGCAAGACTATCAGATGCTGGAACGCCAAAGTCAAATGTACAAACCTTAACTCACCTGTTTCAGTTTCTCATCAGTGAGACAGTTCAATTCAATAATGAATTCGTTATCTGTAGGTGAGATCTGAGCAGTAGGATCAATAATTTTAATAATATCAAGTTGCTCTCGAAGGCCCATCTCTGTACTGACTTTGCGACTCAAGTATTCAATATATTCAACCTAGGACCCAAAGAAAGACATGTCATTTTAAGCATTATTCAGTCTAAATGAGTGTAAGAAAAACAGGAAGAGCAACAGAATAAAACGTGTTCAAATACTGCATTTCCTACCAGTCTAGCCTCATTGAGTAGCCTAAAAATAACTCATGGTGAAAACTCAAAAGCACATTAAATTGCCTACTACAGATGCAAAAGACAGGAAGATTTTGTTTTAAGAATCAAGGAGTACTGCATAGGTCTATATTTACACTGAAGCAATCGGTATGTCTTTTAAGATGTGGCACTAATTGAAAGTTCTTCTGTATATTACTGTTCTCACATAGGAAAAAAAGTCAGTTTCACCTGTTCATCATTTGTCATTGCACTCCATGGAAGCTCATCAAGATTCCTATGCTTGTTTTTCTTTTTCGGAAGCAGACAAGGAGAGCTTGGAATACTAGGTATAACATCAGAAAGTACATCACTCCCACTTGTAATGTCGCTGCCAGGCAACTTGTGATATGCAAAAGAAAGAACAAAGCTTTAGAATACAGTAGGCAGATTTGAAGTCATTCTGCCACTATTAACGATTCAAAACACACTGTCAGATTAGCAAAGAATTGCAATCCATAGACTCTAACTTAGTAATTACTCCTAACCCTGTAGTATTCCTTTGAATCTTCCAACAATCGGCAATTATAGCAAACTCAATTCACACTATTCTCTACTTAGCAATCCTCTTTTTAAACACCTTGGATTTAAGAGAACAGCAGAATGATGTGGCATTTCAACTGTTTCCCTTCTCCATTGGTGTCAATTGTGCATTGTCCAACCTAAACCTTGTTGGGGAAGGTAGCGGGTCTACCACCAACTTGGTAGATGCCTATGACCTTGACCGGATCCCTGTGTACCCGTGAGCGGCGAGGAGTTGGCGCAGGAATGTTAAACAGGAAATGGAATTCACGTGGCCACTGGGAACAGACCAATCACCTTAGCATG
>JBCJKH010030311.1:0-24645 GCA_039877255.1 Loriculus beryllinus | reverse complement strand
CATCCCTATAGGCCCCCTTCAGATACTGGAAGGCTGCTATGAGGTCTCCACGCAGCCTTCTCTTCTCCAGGCTGAACGGCCCCAACTTTCTCAGCCTGTCTCCATACAGGAGATGCTCCAGTCCCTTGATCATCCTCGTGGCCTCCTCTGGACTTGCTCCAACAGCTCCACGTCTCTTTACCCTTTTGCAGGCAAGTTGTGAGCAGTGCTGACCACAAAATGGAGGCAGGATCGGCATTACTGCAACATTAAACACACAAAAAAATCAGTCCACCACTTAGTTCTGTTGTTATACAGGAAGATGTTGCCTTTAGGGAGTTACATAGCTTTGTTTGTCCCTAAAGAGTTAACAGTTACTTGGAGGTTCTCTCAGCTTTTAGCCTTTTGGCTTTTTTTTTTTGTTCTGTAAGTTAACCAAAGTTCTGTGTTTCCTTGTGGATTTTCTTGACGTGTGTAATGCTACAAAAGGTCCTGCAACTGACACAAAAGGTTATTGAAGCATCGATGTGCCCTATCTGCAAAGTGACGCCAAACAGCTTTGGAAGAATAGAGACAGCTCCCATACGGACTCTAGAACGAGATACTGGGAATTCCCTTTGCTCAGGTATCAATTTCTTGGCAGCAGCTATGAAACTTTCAGGAGCAAGGGGTCTGCTTCTTCCTGTTGAACGTGAGGAACACAAAGAACTACGGTAGCTGTGATCTGGAAGGGCAGCAGAACATTGCTTTGTCTTGATATGTGGTTTTTCCCACTCTTTCAGCACAAATAGCCATACCCAGGAAGGTCTGTATGCATGAATAGCATGGAGAAAACTCAGCCACAGCTCTCCCAGCTTCAGGCTAAGGAAGGGTGAGTCAACATTAGGATTTTACATATGCAGAAGATCTTTGTGTTAGTCAAGTTACACTGATGCAGGAATATCCTGCGTGCCTCAAATTCACCAAGGGGAAGCTGTCTGCCTCACCCAGGGTATGCAATAAGGGCAGCTTTTGAAATAGGATCATCAGGTTTCCACTAGAGGCTGCACTGGTCCGAGCACACTTCCCAGTACAGGCACACTCAGCACCTCCTCACCTGGAGCCATGCATGCGGGAGGAATTTGCTACAGGAGCAATAACATGAGTTTAATACAGCAGCCTCCCTGGGAGGTGAGCAGTAGCACCTAACAAACACATCAGTGTCATAAAAGCACCGCATCAACCACCCTTGCAAAACCTTACTGGCAGAAACCCCACCAGCGTTCTTTTGGTGAAGCAGCTTTGGTGATGACGGCTGCAACTACACCCAGCTATGGGCTGCTGCCCGACGTGCAGACCCTGAGCCCCAGGTGAGGAGCAGTGCCAGGTAACGCTTGTGAGCTCCCTTGGGTTCAGAAGGGGGCTGCAGGAGCAGGTGTGGGTCACCACGCTCTAATGCCAGTTCCTGAGTCCTTCAAAGCGTGGTGAGAAGAGCTGCAAGAAGGAAATGCCTGGACTTTGTAGTTGTCCACCAACCACGTGTTTATTCGCAGTGCTACAAAAATGGCTTTTGGAGTGAAAAGGTAAGAGCTTCAGGTTGAATTAACAAATAGTTAAGTGTTTAGCTGAGGTCTACTTATTTACTGTCCTGGGTTGTTTCCTTGTGGGAGGTGCTCTCAGCTTTTAGCCTTTTGGCTTTCTCGTTTTGGTTCTGTGGATGTTCACATATGGAGGTAGCTCTGATACATCTGTAGTTCAGCATGTCTTTCATGAGTGTGGCAAGTTGGGTTTTTCTGTCTTTTGTAGCCTTTTGGGGCTTTATGCCTTGCAGGGCCATTCACCCCTGCCTTGGTTGATGACTTGAGCAGAGGTGTTGAATTCAGCCCTGAGACTCCCACCTTTGCAGGTAAGGAGGTATGTTACCATGCTTAACATCAAGATATTAAGCTTTTATATCTATTTATGAAGAATGCCAGTTGGAGCGGCATGGAGCTGGCTATGCTTCACCCCTGGAAGTCACTGGAGGAGGAGGGCACCTGGCTGCTGTGACTATAGTTTGGTGTACCCAGTTCGTTTAAAAACAAAGCATGGGTGTGTTCAGCAGCAGGAGAGAGCTCAGAGAAATGAGAGGAATGAGGTGCCTGGTTTTGCCTTCTGTGTTGTTATTAAGAGGGCTTTAGGGGTTCTTGTTGGCAAACAGCCCCAGCTGGGCTATCTCCTGTCTGAGCCCCTGTTATAAATACCTCTTCTGAATCCCCCTTCTCCCAGCAGGACCTCCTGGCCATCTCTTCGGTAGGGTTCCTGGAGGAGATGCTCTCTGTTTTCAGCTGTACCCCCATTGCCGTGGGGCTGGCGGTGTTGGACTCTGACACTTTGGGTTGGAGGGGCCGGTACAAGCGGCCGGGCTGAGGCCGGCCGGGTTTCCCCCGCAGGCCAGCGGGGCTGGGGGCGAGCAGCGCGGCAGAGAGAGGGATCCATTGGCATTGCTGCCGCGGATCCAACGCACCCTCGGCGCTGCCCTCGGGGGCTCCGGACGGCATTCGGGGCTCTCCGGGCGGCCGGGGCGGTGCCGGCATCCTCATGGGAGGGCCGGGGGCATCCCGCCTCGCCGCCCGGCCCCTTTGCATTGCGCATGGGCCCTCCCCGCCGGGTGGCCATGTTGCAGTGCTAACAGTGAGCGCAGAGCGGCGGCGGGCCGGGGATCGCATCGCACCGCACCGCATAGCACCGCGATGGCCGTGGCCGTGGGGAGACCGGCGGTGGGTGCTGCGGCGGGGCGGGAGGACCGACGGCGCGGCGCGGTGCGGTGCGGGGCTGGGCTGACGGGGCAATGCTCCAGCGCGGCGGCGGCGGCGGCATGCAGCGCCGGGGATGGCAGGGTGCGGAGCCCGGGGTGCAGTGCCCAGGGTCCCGGGGTGCGGGGCCGGGGGTGCCGTCGGCTCTGCCCCTTTCCCAAGGGCCGGCGGGTTCGCGCAAAACTTCTCCGCCCCGGTTTGGGGCCGCGGGTCTTTGTTGCAGCGGGGCCGGGCCCGGCGGAGGGCAGCTCCTTCCGAAGCCCTCCGCTTGGAAGCGGCCGGGAGGCACCGCGGTGGTCCCCGGGTTGCTCCCGTCGGGGCTGGGGCCGCGGCAGCGTTCGGGGGCTGGCAGCGGGTGTTTCTGCTCTGCCGACTCCCGTGAAGGGAAAGCTGGGGGGGACTGTGTCTCGTACGCGGTGGGCAGCAGCCCACGGGAAGAGGCTTCAGACGCTGGGCTGCGGCGGGAGCAGTGGTGCGAATCCCGGCGTGGGAGTCTTCGCAGGCACACGCGTGCTCCGCATCTTTTAGCGTGACCGCGTTTTTGGGGATGTGGGAGCCGGGAGGTTTTTACATCCGTGTTGGGAAAGACAGAAGATTTCCCCTATAGAGGAAAGGGGGGGGGGGGGGAACCCAACCCAACCCAACCCAAACCCGCCAAATCCACAAAAACTAACAGATGCTATTCCCGGGAAGGGGAAAAAAAATGAATCTGCCTTGCAGCCAGCTTGCAGAAACGTGAATGAAACTCTGCCGTGACCACACTGAATGCACTTTTGTGCATCGTCGGCCGGGGGAGGGAGAGAAGCTTGACCGATTTCCCAGTAACTTTTCCAGGGCTTGTGAGTGAAACAGATGTTGCCCATGAGCAGAAGACTTGAATGTGGCTCCTTCTTGTAATGAGCGCATGGTCTGTGTTCAAGATGTGACCAGGGTGAAACGGTTTCTCCCAGCTTTTATTATACACTCATGGATCTGCGGGGTTGTGTGGATCTTGTGATGTGGCAAAGCGAATGTATGAAGATGGGGTTCGTGGTGTTGCTGGAGGTGGGAAGTAGTGCTACTAAGCAAAAAAAGAGCTGCTGTTTGTTAACAGAATACCTATGAAGTATTCCAGCTGTTTGTGGAGCTTATTTTGAAATGACTCCTTGATCTTAAAGTCTGAAGCATGCTTGGGAATAGAAGTTTGTCTTTCAGTGTAAGAAGATGCATTGAAATCGTTACTTGAGCTGGTTTTTAAGGCAAGCTGAAGGGTATTGCCAAGCAGAGTCGTTTTGCTTTGTGTGGAGCCAGCAGCCTTGCAACACAAATAGACTTACTGCAAGACGTAGTTGATGTTTGTTCTTGAGTATATCTTTTGCTTTGTTTTTCTGTCGGTTTTCTTCTCGCAGTTTTGGTTAATGGAAGTTCACAGGCAACCTCCAAACAGCATCTGCAGAGGGTTTCACACCAGTTAAACCAAATTCATATTTGAGTGCCGCTGAGCCCAGTCCAGTGAGACTGACTGCAGAATAAAGCATCCTCTGGTGTGAGAACCACATGTGTGTGGAAGAGGGAAGGATGAGGGCACTCAGCTTCCTCCCAAGCAGCTGGTGGGCAAGCGTTCATCCTCCAGAATCAAATTGCAGCTTTTGGAGAAGAGAGTTGTCTTGTCTTGGGGTGATAAGAGAAGGAAGGACAGTGGGCTGGTGTTTGGTAGGTGCTGGGTTGTTTTGTGTCGGACAGCTTCTTATTTAGTCCTCTCTGCTACTGCTTTGCATGCTGCTGTTGTTGCTGGGAGGTGGTAGGGAGTTTTAAGAAATAATTACATGCTAAAGCAAGACTGAATGTTGGCCTGTCAAACTTTCAACGTAATAATCGTATTTTTATCAGGGCTCTTAGTACTATGTGTCTTGTTGGATGGTAGAACTAAAGGAAAGGGGGAAGAAAAGAGAAGGAATGAAATGAAAAGCAAGTTGGTTTGACTAAAATCGATGATCACATTCCTGAGTCACAACCTCTTATGTCCTGGCAGGATATGACATTATGTTAATTGTAAAAGCATGCATAAAAAATAACTTGAGTGAACTGCTCTGAAGTGCCTGTGTTTAATTGCAGGCGAGCAGGGCGTGTTTTGGTGGGATGGGCGGCTTTCATTTGAGGGCCCTGATCCCACAGATGTGAAAACACATGTGTACTGCGCTGCCTGTAATTTCATTTGACTTAATGGAAATGGATCTCGGTATGCAAATGTAAAGGTGTGCATAAAGCAGAGTTTTGGCACGATTGGTGCTGGGAGCTGCCATGGGACCTCTCAGCTGATAAAAGCCATGCATATGCTTAAACATACGTCAGGGTGGAAGGATGCATATGGGCTCGGTTTCAGATAAGCCACTTGCACTCTGCAGAATGGTGAGATGTGCTGGGCAGTAGACTGCCTTCCTTTTCCTGGGTTAAGTCCCAGCATCTTCACCAGTGCTGGATGGTTTCTCAGTAGTTTGAAGCATGGAAGAGGGCTCTGTCCTCCCTGCCATTCTCTTCATTTGTTTATCCTAAGTGCATACAGAATCATAGCTTGGCCTAGCTAAAGGAGCAAAACTAATGTTTACTCGTATGTATATGCTAATTGGTTCTCCCCTACAGGTCAAATAAAAACTGATGGACAATGAAGCTGGAATACAAATTTTACATGGGGAACATAGAAATTGCTATCTGAGAAATTAAAACGGCACAGTGTATTCTTCCGTCTGTTTTAAACACAGTTGATAATGAGAAACTGTCAGTTTCCATGGAGTGGAGGGAATGAAAGAGAGAGGTGAGAAGGTAGAGTGGGGCTCATGGAGCTGAAAGCTTCATGTGCATTGTCTTTCTCTGAGTGGCAGAGACCCTAGGGTCAGCAGGAGCCGTGGGGCAGAGCCTTTGGGGCAGAGCCTTTGGGGCACAGCCACCGTGGCTGCTGGGTTTAGACAATGAGATGAGCACCAAGAAAGGGGTAACTCCTTATCTCTGTCTGCTGACAGGTCAGCAATGCCTTGGCTGCTCTTCAGCTTGTCCTTTTCCAAGCTAACTGCAAGGCTGAGCTGTCCCTGCTGCCTGGGATGCTCCAGGGAGCATTGTGGGGACTCTCCTCCCAAAGGATGTGGTGATTCTGTGGGCTTGTGTGGCCCTGCTGGGGCTGCTTGAGATGGCCAGGGGCATGGGGAACGGCTTCCTTGCCTGCTTTCACCTGCCAAGTGTGGCTCTTAGGACCTGGCCTGGCTCAGCTGCCAGCACCAGGGAAGCAGCCCTGGGTGGTGCACACAAGACTTTCAGTTTGTGAACTCTTAATTTCCTTTGTTCACCCCAGTGCCTTGTTTGCAGTAGGAAATTCTTTCAGGCAATTCTTGCTGCTCCTGTTGATGTTAACAATGGTGGGAACCTGCCTTCTCCTTGCCTTGTTTTCAGCACGCCCTCGGTTGTGGGGCAGGTTATGTGTCCAGCCCACCACAATCTTGGAGCCTCTAGCTTTTCCAGCATGAAGCGAGCTGAGCTGCAGTCAGGATCTGATGGTGACACTTAGAAAATCCTTATTCTGTGTGGATGGAATCATGGGGGATTGATTTCAGTGTCTGCGTAGGGCCTCTGAAACAATGGTGGGGATTGATTAAGCAAGCAGCATGAATCTGAGAAGGAAAATATTTACTCAGAGCTGAGGCATGTTTAATATGTCCCCTTCCCACCCCTGCACCCCTGGCTGCCTGCTCCAGAGCCATTTGAAGGTTGTCGCTTCTGTTGTGCCCTTGGTGAGCCTCTTCCTCTTGAGCTATCAGAGAGAGCATGGGCACAATGCTGCTCCGTGGCTTATGCTTTGCTTTGCAGGAGAGGTGCCGAGGGGACAGGGTCTTCTGTTGGCTTGGCGAGTGCTTTCTGCCTTGTCCATCCTCTTTGTTGGCTTGGTTTAGCTCCAGGCTTCAGTCCTATAAGCTAAATTGGCTTTTACTGGAAAAGCTGCTGGAGCTGTTTCAGCTTGGAACAGTTAGGTGCAGCCAGGTGATGCAAAAAGAAACAGAAAAGCCCCACAGCAGTGCTTCAAGGTTTTTTTAGGTACACTATCTAGCTGCCTTCGCTTCCAGCTCTGTGAGCAGCTCTCCAGCCTACTGTAATAAGTGATGCGTGATAATGGTTCAGACAAACACCACGGGGCTGTTGGCGCTGGGCATTAGCACTGGTGGAGGGTGCTTGGGTTTGGAGACAGAAAACCAAGTTCAGCATCGTGCTGTCTTAGCTAAGAGCAGCGGTAACAAAAAATTTACCCAAAATGTTCTTCTTGTTCCCTGTAAGTGCTGGTTTCTGTGCCACCGTGTGATGCTTTCAGTAAGGTGGGAATAAGAGGTGATCTTTCTTGGCTACTTCATTACGTGTGGATGTCTTTTCCCCTCCCCTTCGCCATGGTGCTGCTTTAGATGCCAGAGCTGTTCTCATCTGGAGCTTGGGCAGGTATGGTTACTGTGGGTGTGTAGGCAAGGCCAGCTTGGCCTCAGTGAGGCAGACGAGGAAGAGCCATGGGAAGGAGGAAGAGCTCCCTGTGGTTTTGTGTTAGCAATGCTCAGCCCTTCTGCAAGCTTTCTCCCTGTGACTGCACTTTCTGCTTGTCCAGCATAAGTGGTACCCACTGTTGGATGAAATGCAGTCCAAAGGATACTATTGGTATTTCACTAATAGTACAATTATCTTGCTGAGCTCTGCAATTCGTGTATCTTGAGCTATCTTTAGGACTCCTCATTTTACAATCCAGACTGTGCCAGTGTTTAGGAAAGTGGCCTTAGGATCTGAATTTGTAATTAGAGCCTTTGAAGTTGCTGAAAACATGGAGGAGCTGAATCTTTTTCTTGCAGGCTTAGGCTTTTTGTTTTCTTTAGTAGCATCCCACATAAGGTGATGGCAAAGAGCAGACTACTGCTGGTTTTGGGGGTGGTTCTTACTTGTGTTGGGGTTTTTGTTGTTGTTTTTCATTTCTGCTTACAGTTTCTTTAGAGCTTTCTATTATCTGATTGGATTTTCTGTTACCCTTTCTGCATCCCAGATTTATTTTTGGATGGGATCTAGCTGCTGGAAATACGTTACTGGAGAACAGCTGTAGTTGTGGTTTATTTCTTTACCAGATCTGATCATGAATACTTGGCGAAGCTAATGGAGGGAGACTTGTTTTAGAAACATTTTGGGTTTGCCACATATGTTGCCTGCTCTGCCAGTGGCTCCTGAGAACTGATTGCTGTGCACAGCAGTAGTTCTAATACGAATTGTTTCTGCAGATCTGCATGCATCTCATGTCTAATTCAGAAATTATACTAACCTCTCTCGCATGATGGGAGCCAAAGGGGAGAAACAGTGTTCTGAATCCTGAACGGGATGTTTGTACACGATTTGCAGGACTTCTGGGGCTGTTTGTGGATCTGAAGGTGTTGAGCAAAGTCTGTTTGGCCGGGGGAATAACTGGGTGCTAAGTACAGTGTGCTGTATGAGACCCAACAGAATCTGTTGGTGGGATGTGTTGTAAGCACAAAGTGCTTTGCTTAAGCACATTAACATGGCTTGAGTTAAGTTTCTGACAGTCTGGTGGTGGCAGCCGCTGGTTTTGTCTGTAAAGAAAATGAAGGTGGGAAGAGGAGCGAGTTGGGTAGACGGCTTGCTTGGAGACAGCATGAGCTTGTCTTTCCCTCTTCCACAGGGCAGCACGGTGGCTGACTCGCAGGGAAGCGCAAGAGCACAAACTGCAGTAGAGATGAAATTAGAAGCCTGCACTTATTCTTTCAGAGAGAGGTTCCCAGTTGTAGCCACAGCCAAATCTTTGCCTTTTAAAGCACACAAATCTCTTTTCGGTCCCTTTGAAAACCCACCTCCTCCAGCCTGAGTCAGCCTAGGAGCTCTTGGCAGCTTCCAGATGAATGAAGGATAGCAGGCTGATGGTCCTGGCTCTGTTTTTCCAGGACAAAATTTGGCAGGCAACAGCCAAGCTTGGAAAAAAGAAATTTGCAACCTGGAAAGATGAAGGTGTCTGGTTATCATTGACACTCGTTCTTGGCATCTCTCTGCAATAGCATGGATTACCCTACATCCTCCAGATGTGCGTAGGAAATGTACAGGGTTGCCGCTAAAGAGGCTGTGCATCAGTATAGTTGGATTTTCCTTTTCTTGCTTCTTTCATATGATAAAGATTTTGCCTTTTTTTTTTTTATCTCCTTCTGTTTTAATTGGTAAAATTAAGTTTCTTAGGTATCTGCAGAATGAACTTAGAAACAGCATGGCTAATGGTATTTCAATAGCCTCTGGTTTTGTTCTGTTCCTAGTTTGAGATGTCAACACTGATATTTTGAGAAGCATCAGAATTGACTGGAAACAGTTCTCATTTATTCTCAGTTTTCACAGCTGAAAGATTAGGTTGTCATACTGTGAGCAGGTACATTTCTAGTTGCAAATGGCTTGCAGTGATTATAAGGTTTAACACAGCCATCTGGGGCTGAACATATGCACTCGCCAAATCTTTGTGTCAGGACCCCAGTAGGAGCAGGGATTTTACTAAGTAGTCTGGTGACTCGCTCTGGTGGTAAATCACACCACTTCACCATCGCATCCTCGGCTGCTGCTTTTCGTCCCCCAAATCTGTTTAATGGCCAGGTTGAGCTATAGAGGGTCTCACTGTGCCTCTTGTTTCTTGGTCGGTCACAGTTCTGTGCTCTGAAATTTTCTGGCCTCATGTAAGTGTGAGGGCATAGGCACTGTGGGGGGAAAAAAGGTCATTTTTCAAACCCTATGTCAGCAGTTTTATCTGAGCAGCTTTCCCTAGCTGTGGCCAGGTAGCTCACCTTGCTGCTGTTTTTAACAGAAGAAACAATGAATCGATGGTTATGCTTTTGTTAAGAGTATAGAATCAGAAGATCACCGTTTTTAATTACCTTTGAAAATGGTTTTGTTCATTTTCTGTATATTGCGTGCAATTTCTAAGCCAGGAAAAATCTTTAATGCTTTTAAATGAATGCTGTCCTGTCACAAAGTATCTTTTATCAGAGAAAGCACTAACCTAGTCTCATTCTGTTTCATCCGTCTCATTAATATTGAATACGTGGCACTTTAGTATGGCAGCCAAGCAAAGCAGGGAATTTCAACTGGTATCTGACAACAGCAAGCTGAGATTAAATGACATCCAAGTGCAATCTGCTATATATAAATTAACTGGCATCTTCAGGAGCATTTGGCCTAATTTAAGTTGTTTTATTTTCCTTGGGGGTTCAGTGGTTGCAGCACTGGTGTCCCATGGGAGTAGAAAGTGGCACTAGATCTGGGAGCTGCTTCTCGTTGGGGAGAACCTGTGTGTAAGTGTCTGCTTCCAGCCTGGGGCAGCTCTTCAGTGAGGCACTGGTATCCCCTCCGTGGTGCTCTGAACTACAAAGAAGTTGGGCTGAAAGCTGAAGCTAAACAAGTTATTTTGGAATGCCTTACCTTCTGGGATGCACCGTTGATGGTCACTGAGCAATTGGAACCATTTAGTTTGGCATCTGATGTATAATTGCCAAAAAGTAAGACTGTCAGGGGACCTTGGCTTTTGTTTCCAGGTAGCTGCATATTCATCTTGCTGGAAATCCCTTTTGCTATTCAGCACTTGGAGTTACGCAATTATTAATTATTAGAGCATTAATTACAAGAGCCACTTGGGATTAGGGTTTATGTGGCTGGCATGCTACAAGTATTTTGGCTCCTGATTTGCTGGATGATCTTGGGCAGATGCTTTTGTTTCCTCCACATCCACATGTAAACCCGGTGATAACTCCCTTCCTGCCATAAGGTGCAGATCTGTGATCAGTGAATTAGCAGCACGGCAGCAGTCACCTTTGCAAACCTACCACTGTTGCACCAAATCCAGTGGGATCTTGTGGCACAGAAACATTACCAGATGAGGTCTTTTAATTAAAAACACTGTCATGAAAATAACTATTCAAATAGAGTAATATGAGAGTTATTTTTTTTTTTTTTCAGGAAGGGATTAAAAAGTAATTTTAATAAGGAAGAAGGGTTTGAAAGTGAAGCCATGGGAATAACTCCGCTGACCTTGTTTCTCTGGGTTTACGTAAATGCAATTCAGGGCAACTTTTTGCACAGAGCATTCTTCAGAGATGGTGAGTTTCCTTGTTGTAGGCCAGCACCATTTAAACATGAAAGCCAGAGGTGTGCTGGTTTTGCTGTTTAAACAAAAACATGCTTTGAAGTTGTGGTCTGATGGGTAACTGGTGTCTGTTACCAGCACAGCTACCTTCCCCCCAGGTTTGGCCTCACCAGGAATGGAGCTCAGAAAAGCATTTTTCCATGGGACATGCATTACTTGGTTTTGATGTAACCTAAGGAAAGCGGTATTTTTTAACAGCCTAACCGAGAAACTTAATGATTTCTTCCAGTGGGATGAGCCAGGAAGCTGGAGGGATAAATCCAGGCAGGCTAGCTGTGATACAGCTTGCATGCAGGGAAGGCAAGGATAAAGTTCACACAGGCTAAAAAATTGGTTGATATTTCCGATGTGAAATAGGTGGTTGGTCCCTGCGCAAAATATACTGTAGGGAGTCCCATGAGAAGAGCATACAGATGCTGTCCTCATCCACACCAGCTGGGGTAAATGGGTATTTTTCTGGACTGTGTGTGCTGAAATATCTTGGCAATGGAAAGCCGTTCAGGGCAGAGGACCTGGTATTTCTGGCTGATGCAGTGCCTTGCAGAGGAGGGTCATGGCCCAGTGTCTCAGGTTCAGTGGTGCTGAATGGTAGGAAGGAGGATGGAGGTGGCTGGATTGGTGCCATCCTCCTGGCTTCTATAAAAGTAGGATGATTGTGCAAGTCTGCACAATCTTGAGGCTGGGTGTCCAAGGAGATGCAAGTAAACCCATCATGCACCCAAAGAAGGGCTTGTTCTCCTCCCTGCTCTGACTGTCCTGAGGTCAACACACACTGGCCTGCACAGGACCAGGCTCTTGTGCTGTGTTGTTACTGTGGTGTGTGATGTGAGAACCTTAATGCTGCATGTACAAACCCAGCTCTTTCTCCTGGACAGTCGTGATAGGAAGGGAGCAAAGGAACAAGGCTGGGCATTATCCTTCCTCTTTGAAGGCTTAAGTTCCCAGACCAGTTACTTACCTATCAGAGCACAGCTGCTCTGGGGTGTAAGCAACCCATGCAGTGCTGCTTGTGGCTTCGTGTGTTACTTACCACCTTGAACGATACGGAGGTGGATAGTACTGCATTTCCAGCCTTTGCTGTGCTAATAAGGAACACACAGCAGCACATCACTCGCTTTGGTATTTCTCATTAAATAACTCGTGCCAAGGGCAAAAATGTGCACGGCATATGGGAATTGTGCCCCAGTTTTGGGTTAGGCAGGTCTGCAGCAGTTGGAGGCATAGAGCATGTTAGAGCAGGGTGCTGCTTCGTGTGAACTTATCTTGCCTAGTCCTCTGCAGGAAACGCTTGCTCGGAGCAGGCTGACTTTTGGTACGTTTGTCTTCCCAAATCCTTCAGTTTGGCTCCATAAAGTTGTGACAGTATTTACCTGCTCTGTCAGGTCTTTGCAGCCTTGCTGCTGCAGAGAGATGAAGCACAGTGCAGTGGAGCCCACTCTTTCAGCAGGAACCGTGCTCATCTGTCAGTCGTTCTTGCTCTGTGCTCGACTTGTGCTCAGCTGTTACGTAGTATGTGCTGGCCAAGCTAAACAGGCTTACAGAGGGATGCCTGATGTGCCCTGCTGCTAATCCTGGTCTTCCAGGAAAAAAGAGCCATTGAGATTGAACCTAGAGAACAGGATCTGGTGTGGACAGCCTGTGCACTGTGTGAGACCCTAGCTAATGGGGCCGTGCGCTGTCTGGTGGCCTGCTGTGAGGGAGAGCATCCTGTTGTGAGCCGCCTCTGCACTCTCCTGACAAGGTGATAGGATGAGAGGTGCACTTGAGCACTAGATCACACTTCTCTGGAGTGACACCTCTTAGGGGAGAAGGAGGATGAGAAATCTGAGTAATGAGTCTACAAAGCTACAGCAGGAAGTGAGCGCAGCAGACACAAACTAATGGCAAATCCTCTTGCTCATTACTGTTACTCAGACAAAGAGCCTTGCAAAACGTTCCATTGTTTGCTTCCAAAAGTTATCCTTGAGCTATGTATTTCAACAAAGTCTGGTGGAGTATGTCTTGTCTGTAGTCATGAGGTTGCAAGACTGAATTCTACCAGATATGTGTTTAGCTGGACTGTCTGGGAGAAGTCTGAGCAGGTGGACTGTTCAGGTGGGTAGTAAGTACACCAGTGAATTTGTTCTGTTCCCTTTTGGGGTGTATCACAGAATAACATTGCAAATGTGGGTTTAATTTACCTCCAGTCTGTTACAAGGAGCGGCATGGGTTGCTACAGCACAAGTCTTGACAGAGGGCAGAAGTTTAGAGTACATCTGGATCTGACAGCTTTTGCTTTCCTTTAAAGCGTGAACGTGACTGGGGTGGACAGTGAAAGCAGAATGTGGTGGCCAACATGAACTCCTCTGGGGATGTGGATGCTGGTTCCAGTTTAACCTTTTAGCAGGGCTGAATCAGCAGCTGACGAATGATGTAGCAGCCTGTGTATGGAATAACTGAAAGCTTTAGAAGAACACCATTCCAGTGGGCACGTGAGTCAATGCCAGTGATTTGCAAATCTCTGCCAACAGTCTTGTGAGCAGTGGCCTGCTGCAGGAAAAATAACACTGGATTAGCTCAGGGTGATGTTTGGGAGTGTTATACTTAGTTCCTAAAGACTAAGCCTTCTGCCCAGCAGCATATTCTGAAGTAAGCAGAAATGTATTAAATATGAGTTGTCTTCATGTATAAAACAAGAAGTAGAAGCAATGCAGGGAGATGTTTTCAGCTACCAGCTTTTCCCAAGGAGCCTTTGCAATATCTCTGTCGTTTGGGAAGACAAGTCCCTTGTTTCAAGCACTTGGACTCTGGGCAAATGCCAGGTCACTTGATCTCAGAGCTCCAAGGCAGCTCGGTACCATTTCAGACCTATTATCTGGCTTGGGAGCTTGGTGCTGGGTGCCTTTTCTGCAGCTGAAGAAATTGAAACCTTGCCTTGGCACCAAAGTAGAGAGCCAGATGTGAGCCTTGCAGCACTCCCCTGCCTGCTTCCAGCTTTTCAGTCTCCTGTTTTTAATTACACTGCCATGAAGACTGCAGAAGCCAAAGGTCCAGCTCACAAGGGAGCCTTGGTATGCGGACAGGAAGTATTTGACAGCGTGTAGTGTTGGTGCTTGCCTTCCACTCGTGGTTTATTCGCTCTCTGCTCACCCAACTGCTCTGTGGCAGGGCTGAAAACACCACTTAAGTCTGGCATTTTCCCCTCATGTTGGCTCTAATAAGGAAGTGCATCCTTGCGCCTGAGGAGCACTTTAGATGATAGCTACCCCTCTGCAAGCCCTCAGTCTGTCTCTCTGCAAAAGTTCATGTGCACCATTTAGCTGTGAGAATCTTTGTGCCTTTCAGAATGATTACAGAAGGACACTTGATGTAGTTAATGTGTGTTACCTCATGAGTTTTTGCCTCCAGATGTGCTGAAATCACAGAGCAGTGCTTGCATCTGGGCAGCTGGAGTGGTTGCCTTCTGCAGGGCTATTTTCCTGGTGTTAGAGCCCAGGAACGTTTTGTAGTTCATGGCCTGAACTACTGGATGGAGGAGGTATGGCTGTCAGACAGGAGGATGAAACCCCTGTGTCAGGTTTGTTTGAGGAGGCTGGATATGGAAACCTGCCGAGCAGAAACTCCTCAAAGCCTCACAGTCTGGCAGGGTGTTATTCCCTGAGAGGAGGGGGGCACTTGGAAACTTGGTAGCTCAGCCTGGGGTTGTCAGCTGTAGGTGTGCAGAGTACTGCCCATTGTTTCCTGGGGCTGTGCTGGGGGTGAGAGCTCACTGATGGACAGAGAGAACATCAGGAACCTCTGCCTTGCCCCTGAGGAGCTTAGTCACCAGCTAGATGCAAGTTCACTGATCTCTGTTTGAAGACCTCATGTTCTGATAAACCATGTCCTCATTTTTAAGTGCATGTTGGCTGTAATGCACAGGGCTTTCTCTTGCTTTTTCTTCCTTCCCATTTCCGGGCTTAATGTTGCTCCTACTATGTGTGTAAATGACTGCCTCCTGCCTCTCGGTGCAAATGCTGGTCTTCACAGCGGACGGGTTGAAATACAACGTAATCTGCAGATGTTCTGGCGCTCTGACGTAGACCACGAGATCACTGAACATGTGGCTCTGCCAGGGACAGTGTTGGGATGGACAGCTTAGTTAAAAAAATAACTCTAGGAGAGATGCTTCTGGAACTGGGGGGGGGAGGACACCCAAAACCTCCCTTACTGATGGTAGTAGGTGTGTGGGGAAAAATTCAGTGACTAGACAGTAAATTTCCTTCTTTTTGAGATGCAAGTCTCCATACTTTGATCAAGTCAAAGGATAAAGTTTAATATTATATTTTGTAATAGGGGAGTAATATTTTTGCAATAAGGGGAGTTCTGTCTGATGTCCAGAGCTCAGGGATTTACCAAATGCGAACTGTGCCTGCTGTCACAGCTCTTGAGTGCTGGCCAAAGGCTACTGGACCTCCTTTCTCTTAATGACCTGAAAATGATAAATCACTGATGCAGCCCATAGGATTACAAGCCTTGATGATGAACCTGCTTGCCAAGTTATGGACATGCAATGATATATGAGAGGGGTCTTAGATTGGTCATAGGAAACCATGCAGAGTGTAGCTGAGTTTATTAGTCATCACTAAGTGAATTGATTTGATTAAGTGTATATGGTGGTGTTAATGTATGTCTGCTTTCCCCCTGGGTTTATAAATTAGTTTGCTCTTCAGTCCTGTTAAATATGTGACTGCAAAGTCTGTCATCAGCTTCCTGCATGGGTGATCCTGCTAAAGTTCTCAGTGTGTGCGGAAGGGCTGATTCCCCTTGCCAACATGAGGGCAAAGTCAAGAGTAAGCCCACAGAAGACAGAGCCATTTCCTTTCCTGCCAGTGGAGTTCCAGTACCCTGTAACTCTTAATGCTGGAAAACCTTTGTGGTTTATGTCCCGTTAATGTGCAATAAGCTTCCTGAGGTTGGGGTTTTTTGCCCTTCCACTCCTTCCCCCCCCCCCCCCTTTTTTTGTGTGTGTGTGTTTTCCTGATGGAATAAACTTCCTATGGCTGGAGCATTGGGCCCCCTAAAGCTGACAGTAGGTTTTGGATCAAGGTCTCACCATTATTTTTAAGAATAGGATTTTATGGTTACAGGATGCATTTAATGAGTGTCTGGAATGTAGCCACTGCTGTAAGATAGTTTATAGAAATAGTATTTTCCTTTAGGAGTTTGTTTTCTAGTAGTTATTGAAAATAATACTTAGTGCTAATAAAACTTAGCAACAGCCAAAAGAGAGTTATTTTGCTCTTGTTTACTTCCTTCTGCGATGCATTTATATGCTTTTCCCATTGAGCTGCTTCGGTTTGGGGTATGTATGTTGCTTTTTCTAGAGTGAAAATTAGAATTGTTCACCAAGGAAAGCCAGGCTTATAAAAACAGAGCAGTTGGCTGAAGATTCAGGCTCTGGCAGCATCTGAACCTCCTCTCATGAAGGGAAGTCGGGAACTTTGAGGGTTTATTTATTGTTTTTTCTTTTCGTATTGGATGGTCATGAAGAGATTTCCCCCTTCCCAGCCCCAGGAATTTAATGTGGCGCTTTTTCTCTTGATGGCTGTTGATGCAAAACTGGTGCATGTGGGAAGCTGAATGTGGGATTAGTTTCATCTCTTAAAGAGTGAGTTTCCTCCCCTGCAATCTAGATATGCTTCTTGGAAACTTGCTGGGGGGATTCACTAATGCTGCTCAGCTGGGGATGCATACAAGCAGATTGCAGGCTGTAAAATATGAAACTGGGAGCTCTGAGCTGACTTTGCTTACAGAGGGTGGGGAAGGAGGAAAAAGGGAATTGTGAAGAGGGGGTCATGGGCAGGTTTTTCCACATATAGCAGCTTAAGCCAGTTTTGCGTTTAGCTTTATTTGCATTATTAGGGTTAAACTAATAAATCTGTTTTAAATCCTTGACGATGGGAAATTGCTGTTTGCCAGTGCTGTGTTGCCAAGGAAAGGCTTTCTCCAGTCTGGCTGCCTGGTCTGCATGACAGATTATAAAGCCTTACTGCACACTCATGTTCTGTTATCAGTTATCACCTGTGACTTAGGTTTTTGTATTAAGCCTTACGTTGGCCTTTATTACAGGCTTTAGATATTCCTGTAGTCTCATGCCCAGTATAAAACAGGTAGTTGAGGTTACATCGGTTTCAGTAAAAAGTTGGTTCTGTTGGCTTGCATTTGTGTACAGACCATTTTATTTCCAGTGCTGAGCTTAACCTCACAGCAAAGGCATCTTGCTTTCTGGCTTTCCAAGGAGACCGGGGAAATGCTAGCCTTGAAGCTGCTCTTGAACTATGTATGGCTGTATGATCGCTTGGCTCTTGCCCATGCTTGGGAGCCTGGCTGGCTGTGCCTCTTGTGTTTTGCCAACAAGCTCAGGCCTGGGTTACCCTCAGCTTGTTCTTTCAGTTGCTTCGGAAAGCTTAGGAGACTGCAGGAATTGCGGTTCCTGATGTGATGATCTGGGCTGGGTCTGGTGGGAAGGCTTGCCCAGCCTTTTGGAGGCTCAGAGCTGGAAGCTAAAATCAAGCCAGGAGGTATAAGCAAGTTCTGTGTGTGTTGGGGTGGAAGAGGGGAGAAGGGGGATGTACTTGCGCTCCAACAGCTCTGGATCTTGCCGCATCCACTGAGCTGTAGGGTGGCCTCATTGTCTTTATAGTACATTCCTAGTTGTGCCAGTTAAACTGTATTTTATTCCCCAGGAATTCCTGTCTCGGCAGTAGAGGTGTTTGGAAAATAGGTCTTTGCAAAAGGAACTTGTCAGACAAGCCTGATGTTAGGTGTCATTGATCCTTGCTGTGCCAAGTTCCCAGGGTTGCTTCCTGTGGGAAAACCCTGCTCTTGTTTTAGGGTGATGGTGTCTGCCTGGGTCACTGTTGGAAGCAAGGGTGCTCAGAGGGCCTGGGGGAGGGAGGGAGCAGTGTTGCTGTTGGTCTGCTTTGTGAATTACCTGAAGATGTGCCTATGAAGAAGCCTCCGCTTGCCTAGTGCCTTCAGAGGGGTTCAGCCTCACCAGCAACGTGCTCCTTTTTATCCCTGTCTGTGACCTGCAGCCAATGAAGCATGAGGTGACAAGAGTCGGGGATGCAGGAGTCTCTTGCTGATGCTGGTTGACAAAACCATCGATATCCTTTTGAGTTGTGCTGTGTCCTGGCACAGGGCAGGGAGAGGCAGCACAAGGTTTTTCTGCCTTGTCTATAGTGCCTGCAAAGCCTCATTCCGGCTGGCTTGTTTCAGCTGGTAGATAGCCACTTTAATTTGGGCTGCATTCAATTGCTTGCTGACACAGGCTCCTCCTGAGGTAATTAGCAGACGAAGTTGATGGCATCCATGCTTTGCTGTGTGCAGTCATGGAGGTCTGATGTCCTGTGAAGGGCAGGGAGGGAAAGTCATGTTCTTCTCTGTTGCTAGCTAGGGATGCTCAGGCTGACTCCAATGGGAGATGAGATTTCAAGTCTCTCACTTTCCCTCTCGGAGATGTAAGCTTGGTGGGCCATCTCTGTGACTTCATAGCTAGCTCCTCTGGCCCAGGTGAAAAAGGAGTCATGCAGTTTGGATTTCCTAGCTGGTCTGTTTGCAGTGGAGGCTGAAGGTACATTGCGGAGGGGGCATCTTCAGCTGCAGAATGGAGTTTGGCTGAACCGTGTAAGAGGCCTCAGTGGCCTGTGTTGTAGTGGGGACCAGCAGTTCTGTAACATCTTTCACATTGTGTTACTTGCAATGAGTCATGAGCAGCTGGAGTGCGAGGAAAGCCTTTTCCCTTTTCAGTCTGTGGGGAGGAATGGATCAACATAAAATTCAGGGCAGAAAATAGTATGGGGCAGAGTGGGGCTCTTCATGTTTATGGAGCTGGTTTAGATCTCACTTATCTCTGCCACAACCCACAAACTGGAGCTGTAAAGCTCATCCTTGGATTCCTTGAGACTACAGGGTTAATTCTTTCTTTTGGTGCTGTAAATGTTTATTTAACCCTACCTCTTGTTTGTTGATGGAGTTCAAACATTTTTGAATGTATGTTGTGCAATTGCTGTTGTCCTGTCCGTGGATTCTTCATGGCTTGGAGCATCACCAGGATTGCAGTGGTCATCAAAGTCTTTGTGATCCTGGCCCTTCAAGTGATGGATGTGGAGGGGACTGTGGGAACATTCCTGTGTGCTGGCTGCATGCAAGAAGCATGTTTTGTCTTGCACTGCCTATCAGGTCCAGAAATGTGAAGTCTCTGTAGCAGTCTGTCAGTGCAGCAGAACACCAGCCTGGTGGAGAGTGGCCTTCCTAGTCCCATCTCTTCCTAACGATACCAGTGTCATGACTGTGCTATGAGCCTAGATCTGATGTGCTTTCCTCTGGCAGAGCTCTGGCCAATGAACGTTTTTGGAAAGACAGCAGCGTTTCAAGCCAGCCACAGGAATTTGGAATTAATAATGTGGAGGGAAGGAGGGAAATGGGGAATTGCTCCTTGAAGCTATGTCCTGTTTGTGAAATTTTTTATGTAGGCTTTGCCTGTTAAAAGCAGTAATACAGAGACCTGCTGAAGGCAAGTGGGGAGCACTTGCTGTTGAGTCAGTTGAGAGCTTGAAGTCTAGGGACTAATCTTTCTGAGCTAAATAATTCAATAAACCTTCACCTTTTCCTCTGCAGACAGATTCAGTTCAACTGAATTCCTTTTCTGCTCCTGCTGAAGACAGAAAGCTGCATGCTAAGGCAAGCAGTGTTATTTGTAATCCTCAATATTCTTTGATTGCTGACCTGGCCTTATGAATGATGAATGACTCCTGTGGCATTCTAGAAGACCTTTGTGTACCATTAGGGGCTCTGGACGGTCTGTTTTCCTTTTCTGAGCAGATGCAAAGGCTTTGACTTAATGCTCAAAATTAAGTTGACCGTGCCTTGAACATAATAAAAGCTTGGTTTTCCTGCATGGTTGTTGTTGTCTGCATTACTTTGTCAGAACTGTGCTCAGATGAGGGTAGGAATGCTGGACTTGTCTGAATCTGAAATGTTTTCTCTGGCCTTTTATTTAATATCCTTAGTGTCATATATGTATGTCACATGGATTTAAGAAGAGCTGGTCTGAGCCAGCTCTTTCAGTCCAGTTGAGTCTAGATTGACACTTCCTCACTAGTTCTCTACCAGTGAAGTTTTATTCTAGTGTGTATCTAGCACTGATTGAGACCCTAAAAGTCCTGCTGTTGGTTGTACATTTAGGTGCATTATTCAGGTCCAACAGTAACTCCATGCAAAAGGCAAGTTGGCGGTGCCCTGACCATGTGAAATCACATAGCTGGATGATAATTTTATTTTTTAGGCAAAACCTGTTCATAGTCATTGCTGTAGTACCAGGGCTTTGAAGAAACTCTGTGTGTGTGTGTGCATGTATATCAGTATTGTCTTAGGATTTTGATATGAAGGCAATTACGGAGATAAATCTGCGCTCTTTAGTCCAGACTCAAGAGAACGGGTAGGTAAATTACTGAAGCTTTATGCTTCTACATACACAGCTCTGTGTGCCCTGCTTGGAAATGGGTCTGTGCAAAGCTGTGCCCATCTGTGTGCAGGACGGCACTGTGCCTTGATGTCCCCACCTGCCTTTGAGCCAGCCGGCAAGGCCACAGCGTTAATGCAGATCCTGGTAATAAGTCTCAGGGCTAATTAATTATCCAGAGCACAATATAGTCCTGTAGCTTGCT
The DNA here is from genome assembly GCA_039877255.1 of Loriculus beryllinus. NCBI lineage: Eukaryota > Metazoa > Chordata > Aves > Psittaciformes > Psittacidae > Loriculus > Loriculus beryllinus. Next base: position 4,027 of record JBCJKH010030311.1, on the reverse strand, counting down.
GCACAGGACCTGACAAAATGTACCCTTGATGGACGGCTCTGGTTTTTAGGAAAGTAAACGTGGGGTTAAAGAACTGCAAAGCCAGCCCTGCTCTTCTCTGCCTGCGCTGCCTCGCAAGGGAAGCTGCTGCCTTTAGTGTTTGCAGTGGCCCTTAATTTGATTCGGGTATTGGAACAGTGCTGCCTTGTTACAGTTTTATAAGCAAGCCTTACAGGCTGTTTTCCTTTCTAAAAATCTTAGTTTTGCTCCGGTTGTGTTCACACCCCTGACGGGACTGGAGCTGGTGGAAGCTTGGGGAAGGTTTGAGGAAAGCTTGGCAGTGGGGTCAGACACTGGTCCTGGGTCTGTGTTAATTCTTTCTTCCTTGTGCCCTGGATCGGTGTCCGAGAGAGCTTCTTGCTAACAGCCTGTGTGTTAGTGTAACCGGGAGTCTCACACTTCCTCCGTGCCCAGTCCCGTATTGTGCTGTGCCTCCAGCTAAAAGGCTTGTAGCGGGGTATAAATCCACTTATTAAACAGCCTGTGATGCAGCTGTGTCAGGGCTATTTTGAGTGCATGACAGTGGAATACAGAAGGAAATGGCTGTTGTTGCCTTTTTCCTCTCTTCTGTCTTGCTGGATGAGATCAGTGTGTGTGATGGTGTGGGACTGTGTAGCCAGAAAGGCTGGAAAAGGGGGAGCAGTGGGGGAGGAAGGGAAGTCCCCACTGAAACATTTTGTTCAGGGCTGGTGTGAGGGATCTTCTAACTCTTTCAGCTGCATCTTGCTGAGAGCACAAGGCTGGAGCTGCTAAAAGGGATGTATGTGCTGCTTTTGTGCACATGTGGCACTTTGGAAGACAAAGACATGGAAACTGCAATAAATCACGCGCCATTTTTTGAAACGGGAGGAGTGGAGTATTTCAACCTGGGGAGCCTGGCACTGAATAATAGCTCCCACTTTATTCCATCGACCTCATACAGGCGGTCAAAAAGGCAGCGGGTTGTATGTCATCTTCCTGTCAGGAAAGAAATTGGCCAGAGAAGCAGCGAGCATCTGGTTCTCATTGGGCTCTGCCTTTGGATGGTCTTCGTTCTTGTTTGTCACATTGTCTTTCTTCCCCCCTCCCTTCCTCCTTCCTCTCTCCTTTTTTTTTCCCTTCAGTGAGTTTACAAGCCTTGCTGGAATGCACATATGGTCCTTATCATCCCCAAAGTCTAGTTCGTTCTTTATTTATTTTTTGCTGGTTAGCAGTTTGTGACATCAGGGGCTGCTAGAAGCATTAGTCACTTTTATTCCAAATAGAAAGGTTTTTTTGAAAGCCATGCAGAAATACGTCTTTCCTGTCGGTTTTTGGCATAAATGGAACTGTTAGTGCTCTGAGCCTCTGCTGACCTTTAGCCAAACATTTTGCCTGGAAGAGAAATGTTCATTCCCACTCGGTACAGCCACTTCTGAATTGTCAGGTTTTGCTGCCTTCCCTCTGCCCAGAAGAATGCGACTGTATCCTCTTTCTCCATCCTCCTGCAGAGCTGCTGCAGCTTGCCAATGTAAGCAGCTCTCCTCATCTCCCTGCCAGCCTGCCTTCAAGGTGCAGGAACAGTGGTGGCTCTTGGCTGCGGGACTGTGGCCTTGCTGTGTGGCGATAGCTGCCACTTGCAATTCCGAGCTGCTGGAAATCAGGATATTCAGTGCTGGATGTCAGGGAGATGGGCTTTGTGCTTTCTACCTTACTCCGTGTCCATCCTGTGGTAATTGGGATTGGGGCAGGCATAGTGCTGAGCTGAATTTTCCTCCAGTAGGTACGGGCTGTGTGGTGTGCAGCTGGGTTGGGGCTGGCTGTGATGCTTGCTCACTGTCCCCACTGTCATCCTGCAGTTACCTTAGGGGGCCAGCCTTGGAGAGAGGCTCCCTAAATTGCCAGCACCCCTGTAAGCATGTCCAGCACCACCCAGACCCTGATGGTGTCTCCTCAGGGGAACCACTTGCCCTGTTTCATTGGCAGCCTCCTGTGGCTGGCGATTCCCCAGTTCAGCCTCATCGAGCAGTATCCTCTGCAAGGAAGGACAGCATGGGACCCACACCTCCCTTCCCTATCTGCTGCTACCGGGTGCTTTGTCGGCCAGATTGCCTCCAGCCTTCCTCCCATAAAATAACCTTTTGTGTTGTCCCAGCTCACCATGATTGAAAGGAAAAGCCAGCACATTTAAGGAGAGCCTTTTTGCGTTCCCTGTAACCTCCATGGTTACTGAACGAGGGGGCCAGCTGTGGCAGAACACTGTTGAGGGTGTTTGTTGGTACCTTCCAAAGGGGTCTGCTCGCCCCGTTGAGAGAGGAGGAGGAAAACAAAAAAGACCTCCCAGACTTCAGGAGCTTTTGGAGACATCTGCCTGAGTCTGTAGACAGCATGGAGACAGAACTCCCCCTCCTCTGCTGCTGCCACTGGTGGCTATCCTAGCCTAAATCAACAACCCAGTCTTTCCTTTCTTGATTAAATGATTGCTCTGGGCTGTTTCCTTGTGGCATGACTACGCAACCCATGGCAAGGAGGGGAAAGGAATTGTGCTTTCTTTTTACTATTACTTTTTAAGTTCCCTGTCCCAGGAATTAAGGGTTTGACCGTCACTGAAGTCCGCATAAGGAAGAGATTGTGGGTGCTGGGTGCTGTGGGTTTGGCTCTGGCGTAGGCACTGGGAATACTTTGTGCCCCAGTTCTCACATTTGCACAGGGAGAGGGTACGATAGATCCATCTCTTGCCAACTGCTCTTTGCTTCTGTGCTCACTGCTTTTCTCTGAGCCGCCTTTTTGTCTGAGCAGACTTGAGTACCTGAGGTCCCTGGCTTTGGATGCAGCATCTGAGATTACTGCAGGAACAGGGGAACATGCCCCTAGTAATAGGGCAGAAATGTAGTTGGCCTGAGCTGCTGACAATGAAAGCTTTCAGAATTTCTTTTAGGTGCCTCCAAAGTCATGTGGCCTCAGATAACTAAACACTTGCTCCGTGTTTGTGGTTGAGCTCAATATTTTGCATACCAGCGTTTTTCCCCTCTTGAATTTGAGGCTCGCTTTTTGTTTTCTTTAACTCTTGGGAGGCCATGTGAAAGTGACCTCCAGCTGCCAGCAGCAGTGGGCCAGGAAAGGCTGTGGAGGGGAGTTGTTTGCTGGCAGCCTTAAAGCAGATGGGGCTCTCAGCTGGGAGCTTGCTGGGGTTAAGGGAACAGCCATCATCATGGTTAAGTTATAAGCGAGGAGTGCAGACTGGGGCAATAACTGCAGGTGTCTTTGTGGACCTTCTCTCCTTTGCCCTTTAGGAGGCATGCTCATCAAGCCAGGAGAAGAGTAAATTTGCTTCATCTCTGATGAGCTACCAGATACCTCCTGAAGTGTAAGGATGTGGCTCGTGGAGAAGTGACACATTTCTAACCATGCGACCAACCTTTATTTCCACCTCCCCATCTGCACACAGGCAGACACTGTTGTAATTCTGCATTGTAGCTGACTCCGGTGAGGAGAGTAGGTTTCTGCTTATTCCTGCAAGCTCTGCCAAGCCACCGTGGCTTAGGAGGAATGAGCTGATCCTCTCCTTGCACGTGCCTCATCGGCTCAACTGTTTTATAAAGCTTCATTGAATTCCATCCAGGCAAACCCACTGTTTGCCACAGAGCATCCATTAAAACATGGCTTGACCTAAAAAACCTTTGCCACCAGGAGCTGTGTGTGAAGAAAACCAGACCTGAAGCAGACCTGACAGACCTCTGAGACTGAAAACCCTTTCTTGTCTTTTGCAAAGCTTTCCAGTTAATCTGTCTATAGTGATGGTATATAGTGGACTCTCTGCTTTACTTACCCTTCCCTTACCCTGCTAGAGTAAAAACCAGCAGCTGTGATAACAGCATCTGAAGGATTGTTGTTGACCCAAGGAATATCAACTGTGGGATGCCTCGTAGGTCACTCTGTGAAGAAAAGTAAAGGGATCAGCATCTTTCCCAATAAACAAGCGTTACTTTGTTTGTGTTGCTGTGGAGGTTTTGTAGAGGTTAGCACCCAG
>JBCJKH010030309.1:0-49921 GCA_039877255.1 Loriculus beryllinus | reverse complement strand
AAAAACCGGGGGGGGTTACGTTGTGGAAAAAAAAAAAAAAAAAAAAAAAAAACAAAAAAAAAAAACCCACAAAAAAAAAAAAAAAAAAAAAGAACAAACCAAACCCGTGACATAGATTGATTTCCTAAGTTCTATTCTTAGTTGTGGTCCTGGTTAAGACTCACATTGTATTCATACAGAACAAGAGCCAGACGTTTTCAGTTAATCTGCCTCTCCAGTAGCTCCTGAGAGTAAAACAGTAGCATACTAATATTCTTTTGGCTTCATGGCCAAATATGGGTATTTCTCCAGGCTCATTTTTTATTGTTCATCTAATAGCTGCTTTAAAGTTTATGAGAAAAAGTAAAGCCTACCTTAGGGATAATCTCAAAGATGGGGAAGTAGCTTTTGCCAAATGGTTCACAGAAGCCCTGCAGTTATCTTATTGCTTTATTTCTCAGAAGAGAAACACTCCTTTTTCAAGCTTTAGCTGTAAAAATAGTGAAACTCTAAAAAAAACCCCAAAACAAAAACAAAAACCCAACAAACGAAAAACCGCCAAACCCAACACCCTCAACAACCAGAAATACTTCTGTTTTAAAGGTCTGATTTCATATGAACATTGTATGCATTGTAAATGTTTTCTTGGTAATTTATTTGTCATAAAGGTCTGTTGTACTGAAAAACTGCAGGGAATTGGATGTATTCATTCTGCATGTACTTAGGAATTAGTAAAAAGACACAATGACAATAAAAATAGCAATACTATGACTAGCTGCAGAGCCCCTAATACAGAGACTGGTTTCAGCTCAGATAAAGCTTGCTGAGGTCTGAATTTAAACCAGGCTTCCTAGCAGCGATTAGGTATGTGCTATTGTACTTCCATAATGAGAGCACCAAAACAAGTATAAATATTGCTTGGTATTGACAGCAGACATCTAGATCTGATCTACATAAAATAATGCAACTAATACGTAAGGCTCAGGACACTACTACGCTTGTGCCAGCATTATTCTGAGCACAAAGCTCAGCTTTGTTACTCAAAAAGTTACTCAAAGAGTTGCTGTGGCCTCAGTTCAGGTCCAATTGAAAGCCTGCAGCCAGAGAGAGGTCTTTGGAAAGCCCTTTGCAGGGTTTTGCAGGGAAATTTGCCCTAAGGTAGTGCCTGTAAATGGAAAATCTGAAAAAACTTGATTTTTATATTTTTGCCTAAGCGAGCCTGAATTCAGCCCTGAGCCACTCTCATCAGTCAGCATTTGCAGTTGCTTTCAGTGAGCATGCAAGCTTTGAAGTGGAAGAGAGCTCTTTCAAGCACTAACAGGACTGAGATATGAATATTGTAATTCATATTAGTGAAAACTTTTCTAGCGGATTTCTTTTGTGATAGTCTGTATTTCAAAGATTCCTGATTTTTTTCGTTTTTAAATCATTAGCTGGTTGGAACAGGTTGCCCAGGGAAATGGAGGAGTCACCAGCTCTGGAAGTATTTAAAAGATGCCATAGATGTGGTACTTAGGGACATGGCTTAATGGTGGACATAGCAGTGCCAGGTTAACAGTGTGTCTCAGTGATCTTAAAGGTCATTTGTATCATAAACAATTCTATAATTTATTTGAATACAGTTGCTCATAGCAGACTTTATTGGTACAAATCAATCAGCTGTGGGCAGGTTGAGTAGTTGCATGTATGCTCACGAGAGTGCGCTGGTTTTCATCGTGTTTCCTTTTCCCAGTGCTAAAAATATGGAGTTCAGAAGTGATATTACTCTTCCTTGAAAAGCATTGCTTGGGAATTTTTCAGGAAAAAAAACCCAAAACCCTAGAAATTGTCATATCACTGAAATGATGTTTTTATTTATTTCTGTTTATATTATTCCTGTATGGAACATACTAAAAGGTTTAAGATTGGTCTTCCAGTTAAGAAATATATTCAGGACTTTTGTTTGCTCAGGCCTTTTGGAACTGGGGATTTCCTCTGTTGAGGCTGCTTCAGTTCTCTCTAGCTGAACATCTTTCTGGTACAGGAGCCATGCTCTGCCACAGATCAGAGATTTGCTTCCTGAAGTTGAGAGTAAAATATGAGTTATTTATCTTGGACCTGGGGACAGCAGCACTTGCTGGGAAGAGCTGAGCCAGCGGCTGGATGCATATGCAGCTTTCCTGCTTTTCAGCATGACTGCTTGTGGGTTTATCGTGTTTATAGTGGGGCATTGTCTGGGTAAAAGCAATAAAATCAGCAGACTCACACCTGTCCAGAGTGATATGGAATCATTCCAGGGTTTTTTTTATGTTACAGTAGGAGGGAGTGCTAAACTGTACAAGGGATTCCTTTATGTAATAGATATACTATCAAAACCTTCAGCTGACTTGGTGATGCAGGACAAATTCACTTAGGCTTCAGCAGACTTTAAGAACTGTTGTTTTCCTGTTGAATTTAGTGCTGGTGGTACAGGATCAGTTTCTAATTAATTTTACCACTTGACAACTGAAGCCATTGCTCAGTCCCGTTCTTGCTGAGTTCTAATGTTGTACTGAGAGCCCTGTAAGAGAGACAAAAATACTTGCCCCACTATATAGCATCAAAGAGACTTTTTTAGTCCCTGTACATTTGGCAACCGTGAAACAACTTAGCTGGCATTGAGCCTGCTCTGCAGTCATCTCTGCTGCAAGGGGCTTGACTGAAACAATGCACAGATCTAGTAAACCGTGTAAATGTTGATCCCACCGAGTTTTTTTCCCGTAAAGAGAAGACATGCAGTGCCACGTGGTGGGCACGTGCCTAAGCCTCAAGGAGGAAGCCCAAAGTAAATCATTTGGGCTCTTCCCTAGAATACCAGTATTCTCCAGAAGCTGCTGTTCCCTAGATACCAATATGAAAATAATCCATTACTCAAGATAAATTTTCCCCACACCTCTGAAGTAGAATATATCAAATGTTGCAAGAAGGAATAATAGTAGCTGTAGGGATGGTTTCAAAAATTTCAGTGCATATAGAGGAAACCCAGGACTGTTAGCATTTTTTTTACCTTTTTGACAGCAAGTAAATGTTCTGTGGCAGAAAAATTGGCAGGAAATAAAATTTTATGATGCACTGTAGCCATACTGGTTATATATCTATACACTACTGGCAGACTATCAAAAGACACACATTTTCAGTGCTTCTGAGTATGACTTGAAAGCAGCTTGACTTTTGTAATCATAAACACTGGCAAGTGTACTCTGCATACATGGACCAGATGTCTGTTTTTGTGATAGCATTGTGGTGGTGTACAACCAGTCCAGTGAAATCAAAATCACCTGAGACGCAAAGGGAATTTTCTGTGTTGCCTAAATATTGATTATAAACCATTTGGCCTATAAAAGGAAACAGTCAAGCGTGGCATTTTAGCTCCTTCTGTCCTATGAGGTTGCTGTTTAAAACAGTGGCAAGCACTGCTAGCTATTATTTCTTTTCTGTCCTATGTATCTTAGCAATCTGAAACTAAATTTTATGTTCATTTATCCTAGGAGAATCCCTAATGGAGGGATACTACTGAACATGAAAGTAATGAGAGCTGATTGCAGACATATAAGTATCTTTGGTTTTTTGTTTGTGTCCATGCTTATATTCACAAGAACAACTCTGACCAACCTATACTATATGTGTCCGGTTTTGTTTTCTCCTTCTTTCCAGGCCAGTGCTGTCACACAGAAATACTTAAACCAGATGTAAGCATATCCTTCAAAAACACCTCCTTTTTTCAGCTGCTGTTGCTACCTACTAGATGTGATGCATATGGTTTCTTGCTCATTTGAAAGCAAGTTATGTTGTTACCTTTCTTTTTGGAAAGGTAGTACATTCAGGTAAAATTAATGTTATTAAGGGTGCACAATGAAAAATCAAAATGAAAAATGCCAACTTAAAGGAATTGTTGCATTTTTGAGCACCTTTCTTTTACAAAGACAGATGGTACGTTGGCGTATGTAAACATAATTACCTCACAAAAGAATGTAATCTCAAGCAGGTGAAAGTAAATGTAAGCCATCTGGCTCTACTGTTGTTATCAAGGCCTTCATCAGTAGTGTCAAATGTTCTTGTTCTTCCCACTGCTATCTGGTTTGATGAATCGTTTTTCTGTTGGCATCATACACAAAAAATTTTTGTGTAACAACACTGTGGGTCATTGATGGGAGAAAAGCAATTCGATGTTGGAAAATTAAGTATTGTACTGAAAACATGCCCAGGTAGAGCAAAATGATATCCCCAGAGAAAAGCCAAAAATTACAGTAGTACGGGGTAAAGTGAAGTAAAATGCACAACTGCGCACAACTTCGTGAAAATTAGCGCTCTGTTAAAAGATTTTAAAGTAGTCCTTGGTTCTGGTATTTTAGTTTTAGGCATTTGGACTTTTAGACTTTAATCTGTTCTTAATATAAAACTGTGTTAGGTAATTGTTTCTAATAATTGCAAAAGTTTTAAGGGCAAAAGTATATCTCTGTCTATGTTGCTTTTGTTTAAATGTTCTCAGTTATAATGTACTGCCCATGAACTAAAGATAATTTCACTAAAAGTAGGGGAAAGACTTGGGAAATATATGGCAGCAAATAATAGTTGATATGGAAAATATTGAATGTTTAATGCTTTTTTGCTGCTGACTTAAAGAATGCTTTAACGTAACTAGATGCTTAACAGTATTAAAAATATCAAAAAAGGTTTAGGAGGGTATTCCAAAGGTAATTAAAGAATAGATTTCAGTATAATTTTAAGGAAATCAGAGGTACTAAGGTCAACAAAGAAAACAAAATTTGCTGCAGAATTAGCCAAGCAGTCTTGAGGGAGGAGAAGTAGGGAAAACTAGGTCTAAAATCTATGTTTAAAATGAAAGAACAAATGTTCTGTAATGTGTAACTCTTACAATCTAACTTGCATGTCACAGAAGATTTCAGTGTATTAAATAACAGTATTGTAAACATCAGATGACTTACTAAGTTATGGGAAAGTGCTAGCACGATGCCAGATAGGATAAGCCTAGTCTAATTTGCAAACAAACTGGTTTAATGGTGGGAGGCCATAGATGATATATCTTGGTACTGCCGCAAACTTATTAAAAGTAAACTAACAAAGCTAATGTAGATATTTTCAGCTGTCATCCCCTAATAATGGCTCAAAAAGGTGCTTTCTCTTTTTGTCATCATTGTGTTGTATCACTTAGTCATCAGCATAAGAAAGCAGGAAGTATTTTGGGAGCTTCTTTTCTCATGCTGGCAAGTGGCTAATACTTAGAGTGACATCACAGCTTATGTTCATTGCTCCACTGACTCCCACAGCACAGAACTGTCAACTGGTTTTGTGGGTTTGTAGTCTGTTCACTCAGATGTCACTCCAGCTCCAAGGTTCAGGTATCTCAGCCATGTTTGAGGTACTGGGGCAAAGCTTGCAGAAAGGAGTAGCATACAGGTATATAAAAGCTCTGCTTCTTATTTGTCACTGTCAGTTACTGTTTCATTTGATAGTTCCTCTTCTGTCACACCTTGCCTCCGTTATGGCTTGAGATATTCACAACATCAGCTGTAGCTACTAAAGTAGTGAGCTCACTTACAGCCTGATAAAGGTACTTGTATATACCTCTTGGAATTTTCCCATGGTAGCATTCCAGGGTGACATTTGTTCATCTGTAAAGGGGCAAATGAGGATGAAGCAAGAGCTGACAGTTCCTGACAAAAGGTTTCAGGTAGGAACATGGTAAATTGCCTCTTGAGATCCAAACCAGAGCCCAAATTTAAGATTCTGTTACTGTAACACACCACTGGTGGCATGGGCAGGGTGTGCAGGCTCCTGTAGCTAAGGTAATGAAGCCTGCCTTGATGAAATGCTTAATCTCCATAGTGGGTATGTAGGGAAGGGCTTGTTGGTCTCAGTACTGAAAAATTTCTGTGCCTCTAATATTGAAAACAGCTTAGTGAAATAAACACAGTGCTTTCCAAAGGCAAAAATACAGAGTGCGCAAAGATACTCGGTGTGCCAATTTTCAGCATGCTTTCTGCATAATCATCATGCTATTAGAGAAAATAACTAGAAGGCACCTTCAGAACTCTTTTTGCTCAGGGCTCTTAAGTGTACGAAGCTGATAGTACCATGCCAGATTTTAAACAGCAACTGCTATTTATGCTGGTACTAAAAAAAATCTCCTGAAGAGAACTTTTCTTTCGTTTCTCAGTTTAAACCTCACGTACACATTGTTACTGTGATTTACCTGCGGATGCCTAGCGTTAGGTTAGTCAGGAATGCTGTGTTTAACCTTTGCTCAAAGTCAATACCTACCCTGAAAAACCTTGTGCAGGTGAATTCATTGGCATTCTATAGGTGAAAGTAGAATATACCTGTACACTGACCTCTGTTCTGAGTCAACTTTTTCAGCCTTAAATGATTAAGGATTGAAATAAATGATTGAATATGCCTTGTGAGAAAACGTGAAATGAATAAGATGACAAGATACTTTATTTTGTGCTGAGACCTGGAGCAGATTTATCTTGTTTAAAAAAAAAAAATACTAGAGTGATAATGAAGTAATAGTCAGAATTTTCAGTTTCAATTAACAGAGAGATTTGCTAAGTCAGGGTTTTCCTGGAAAGTTAAAAATCTTTTCTAACATAGTACTGCATTCTGAGCCTTCTGTCTGCTCATCCTTTTATCTGTGTGAGGTTGCACATGTACCCTGGAGCTGCTCACTGCTAGCAAAAAACTTCTCACAAATGTTATCTGCTGAAAAGGGACTGCATTGATTTTCCTATAGCCAGCTCTTAAACAGTAAAATCATGCCACTCTCTTGACCTGTGATTTGAAAAGAAGACCTAGGAATGGATCTGAAATCCTTAGGAGTGCTATTAGATAATGTAAATGTGGCACGAAAGGCAGTAACATCCATTCAAACCCCACACTGGTTTTAAGCATGTATTTGTTGAGAGGTCCCAGCACACTGTATAATTAATGCAGACAGTGATTTATCTCCTAACTCTATGGGAATTAATACCTTTTAATGAAAATATATCACCTTCTTGAACTTGATGAGCAGAACCTGAGAAGAGCAGGTTCCTGCCTCATTTTGGAAGGGAAAATATTTCCACATTTAGTTTTTAACAGTCCTTATTTGTCTGGATGTTGATACAACTCAGTACATTGCTCTATGCTGTATTTGTGCAGGGGAACTTTGAAATGTCTAACCACTTTGCGGTGCCTATTTGATGCTGGAATGAAGTGTTGGGCAGCTTTTCTGGTACTGGCAGTTTGACGCTGTGACTCTGAGGCTTGTGATGTTTACTTTCCATGCAGATAGAAAAAGCAATTTCAAACAATATAAGTAGGCAAAATCTTGTATTTTGGAAAGACTTCGTAAAATGAACTGTGTACTTCATTAACTTCTTGCTTTCTGTAAAATTATCATGCTATCAAAGAAAACAAGCAGAAGTCACCTTTATAAACCTTGGTTTCCTTTGGTGTGAGCCTTTCTATGATTTTTACCTTCTAGGGGTTCAGACAAATGTAATTCATTAAAGATAGTTCTCATGGAGGGTTGACCACCTTGAATCTAGTACTACGCTAGCGAAAATCTGCCATTTTTCACAGGATTTCATCACCGGTGTGCCACTGACCCAGCCCCTGAAGTGCACATGCCTCTATATGCTGTGCTTTGTACCTTACATAGGAGGAGCTGGGACAATAGCAGAATTAATGGGTTTTGTTTTTTTTTTTTAAAAAAAAAAACATAATATGAACCAGATGTATTTTGAAGGTATGCATGTTAAGGCCTAGTGAAACAGGGGTACCAGTGAAAGACAGCAGTATGTATCTGACAAATGGTTCAAGCTCTATTCTTGAACGCAACATTAAGACTCCCATCTGTAATTGCTCTTAAAAATCACACAGCTGAAGCTCATCTTCTGTCTCTTTTTTATTAAACTAGATATTTTGTGCAAAGCATAAATTAATTCACTCCTTAGTAATTTTCAAAACACTTTGTCTGTTCCTGTAGAAGCAAATCCTGTACTTTATACACTTAGACTAGTATAATACATATAGTCTTTCCCATATGCTGGTAGTTGCTCATTTATCTTGCACTAGTGATAGTCTTTTTGGCAGACCTGTGTTGTGACTTTAACTGAATAGAATGCAAAATAGGAGCTGATAAAGAGCTTTTTTACATCTGAAGGTCATAAATATTGAACACATTTCCTGTCATGCTTGTCAAGAAGAGTGTCATGCCTCTCTTGGTTTTGCAGTCGGTCTTTGAAAAGCAAAGGCCTAGCAGGAGTATCGGGGTATATATAGAATATTTCTTCACACTTCTAAAGAAGTTGAGATTCAGTTCTAGAAATTTAATAAATACAAAGAGTCTGAGCTTAAAAATGCTACATTAATACAGTGCTAGCACTTTAATATCAGGCACTCTAAAATCAGAATATTTTAGAAAGTTGGGCTCTTTAAGTGTAATGGGGATAAGCTGCATATCCTGCATTACATGTTGCATATTTTAATAGTAAGAACATATTAGAACATACATTATAAAAACCAGTTGTTCATCATGCAAAGCTAATATTAATGGAGAGTGAGAGACACAGTCAGATTTGAAAGTGATCTGTTCAGTGGTTAGGAATTTTCAAACTCCAAGCTTTGACATCTCTTTTGGCTGTCAAGTTTTTCATGTAAATAGATACTAAATGTACTGGCTGAAATAACCTGTGTCTTCCCTCAGAGTTAATCAGTTTGGTATTTAAATCATGTCAGAAGCTCTGAACTGAAGATTTGGGGTTTTTTTTCCAAATGAAGATAGATATATGGGTCTTATGTATTTTTTTAAAATAGCAAGCATACTCAGAGATTTTGGAGAGTGTCAGCCAACTCAGAGATGCTCATCCATAGTCTTTCTAGTCAAAGTGTACACTGAGAAATAGAAATGGATGAGGGATATTTCGGTTTTTGTTTGAGAACAACACTGAAAATTCTATGTCAAAATGATTTTATGAGAGGTGTAGGAGTGGGTGTTCTTTTGATGTTGTATTTTGTTTCATGGGTGCTTCAGTGTTATCAGTTTGTAATTTGTTATCAGGACATTATCTTCTCTCTGTTTAGGTACATATGACGCAGCATTAGTGTGCATCAGATGTTTCATATTTCCACGGTCTATGATAATTATATATATATATACACTATTTACTGTATTACCTGAATAAGGACAGCACATCTAGATCTTACTCTTTCAGAAGTGCATACTTTATTTTTACAGATACAAAAGTGGGAACATTGGGCACTATAGAACTCTTACCTTTTTCATCTAGGAGAGATTTTTCAATTAAAATGGAGATATTATTGGCAGAGATAGTAACATATAATTTATTATTTCATTTTTTAAATGGTTCTTAAAACATAATTTACTGTTATGTAACATGCTAGTGCTAGTCTGACACAGGTTAAATTTTTGAACAGAGGTATAAAAAGCCCTCAACGTTTTAAAAAAAATTCTCTGTGTCAGATAGTAACATTCTTCCCCATTAAAGTGACTTTTTTTTATAACTGGTAATGATTGAAGACAGCCTGTTCTGGATAGAAAATAATTCTATACATATTCTGAATCTAAATCAGACACTGGAGTCTTAGTTGTATAGATGTCTGTTTTTCACCACTCAGCACAAACAAGTGCTGAAACATTTGTTGATGAAATTAAGTGGTAGTCCCCGGTCATGAAAATTTGCTTGCTGTGCTTGCCAGAGCTGTAGTATACTGTCTGCATCAATACAGTTTCTACTCTTGAATTTTAGTAGCCACTTTGAAGTCTGTCCTGGGATTTATTTGCCATTTTAATTTAACAGCAACCAAAAAATATCTCATGTCTTCAAAAGGGTTTGTTGTGTCTTGGTCTCAGCTTGCCTTACCAGTTAGTTCTCTCTCCTGCTGAGGATGTCCCAGAATTACTGACCATGCAGACAAAATTGGACTTCATCATTGTTGAAACTTCCAGAAGAAATACATGATGGAAACAAAGCTGAGCTGCAGAAGTACTTCTTTTTCCCACTGGGAGCAAGTTCAACACAATAAGCAAAATATCAATTAAGACATATTTTGCTAAGCAATATGCAACATACTTGGATTTAGATTCTTCATTTTTTTTTTTTCCTTCATTTCAACTCTTGTGAGAGGTCACGTAAGCCTCAGGATGTTAAAAGGGCCATTCTCACTGAGGGTAATTCATCTTTTGTTTGCAGAGGTGTCCCTGCCCGTGGCAGGGGAGTTGGAACTGAATGATCTTAAGGTCCTTTCCAACCCTAACTATTCTATGATTCTATGAACAACACAATACCAGTCAAAGCCATGAGCAGTTGTGTGCGTTTGTGGCTCCTAAGACAAAAGGAAAAATGGAGCCTTGATGGTGTGGTTTGTCTTGACGAGTTGTGATGACCTCGTGACAGCTGTAAGGAAACTGTTTTAGGAAGGCTACTCCTCAGCTGGCAAGATCCATAGGGCTTGTCAGGACTCCAGAGCAATTTTCCAGCTGCAGGGTTCAAAACTTGCACCACAGAAAGAATGTGAGAGCCACAGGACATTTCATGTCAGAAACTCCTGAACCGAGCTCTGCACAGCAGTTTCCCATCTTCTTGTGTTCTGTGCCCATGACTGATCCCTTGAAGGCATGATCTGTTTACTAGCTTCAGAAGGTTGAGGAAGATTGTTCTCACACGTTTTGTGTCTGAGTGTTAGCCGTGAAAAGGCAAGCACAGAATGAGCCATGAGGGCTAGCTTGAAAGGTTCATTTAACTATTGCTCCAAGAAAATTGTGCCTTAATATTTAAGGGGGTTAAGAGGGAGGTTAGATTTAATCTTTCAATGAAATTAAGTGGCTAAATAGTTTTAGCTGAAACTTGCTGAAAACCATTTGCCCTGGGACTGACAGTATGTAGGAAAATATCACCAGAGAAGGAGAGTATTTCAAAAAGTTATCTACATGAAAGAAACAAAATTGTAATAACATTTCTGATGTAACATTAATTGATAGTGCTACCTTGAGCATCCTATAATAGTGTATCTCATCTGATACAAATCCAACAAATAGTTCTGTTCCCTGTTCCTGTATACTTTGATGCTGGCCACACATAAAATGGAGCACATTTCATCCAAAGAATATTAGTATCTAGAAACCATTTATTAATCCACTCACAGGTACAAAATGAATAGCAAAGTGTAGTTGCTTCAAGCAAACAGAAGCATAAATAACTCAGTATTGTAGAAAAAAAAGTTTTCATAACTTACAGAATGGGATAGGGGTGACTGCTCCACTTTTGTGGAACAAAACTGGTGACTCTTTTGATAAGCAACATCATAAAACCAAGCTGGGAAAAATTAAAATGTGCTTTGAATTTGTGTAATTGTGAATAATTTGTGTAATTGTAAATCCTTGAAGGTATTTTGCTCATACCCTTCAAAATGAAAGTACTCTTTAATTCGTAACTTATGAGCATAGCCACTCCTGTGAGTGTTCCTTCAGGCCGCCTTTGCAATGAGCAAAGAATGTGAAGCAGAAACAGCAGTGACCCTTCTGGACATGAATACTTTTTCCCCCGTATTGCTTTATAGTTTGGGGGGTGTGGGGGGTGTGTTAAATCTTTTGTTAAATTCTTTTGTTAAATTTTGGTAAATTGTTAAATTCTTTGCCCTCTGCTACACAGGATGTTATCCAGTCGTCTCTACACTGTTGTAAAGATGAAAAGACTGGAAATAACATCTAGACATCTTCACTGCTCTGTGCTGACAGGGCAGAGGCAGCCTGTATCGATCGTCACGTCTAACTAGTAATAAGAATGTAAACTCAGCCTTGTGCTGCTTTCCATCAAAGCAATGCAAGTCAGGCTTTCCTTTTGCATAGCCTGCATTCATTTCTCCAGTTGTCAGTATGTCCTGATACAGCTTTTAGATGCTTATCAATATTTAACTGCACTCCTATTGACTCAGCAATTACACAGTAATTGATTTAAGATTGATTATCATCATGTTAACATTTTAATGGTCAAAGACTGATATAGCTAGCTGAATGTGAAATTATTTTAGGTTTTTATTACCTCTGTGTATGCACATTACTGTTTCTTCTCAGCAGATTTTAAGTTTTACTTAATGTTGTATTGTTCACCAGAAATAGTTGAAGATATTGTTTATAGCCTTATTCTTCACCAAAATTATGCCCTGTTTTTTAGTACAATATGTTGATTATAACCAAAAACCTTCAAATGGATCTCTTCAGAATATATTGTTACTGGTTTAAATGTAAGAAAGGGGTGGGTACTGGCAAATAATGAATTAATCCACTGTGCCACATATAAGAGGCAGTTAGTGAAAGGATAAGACAACAAAGTTATTTTATCAACTGCAGTGTTTTATCCACGAGGTAGGTTTTATCAGTGGTACTTTGCGAATCAGCTTTATTGATTTTTTTGCATGGAGAGGCCTGAAGTGCAGTCAGAGCTATGACAGGTTTGAGCTCTGCCAGCTGTGGTGGATATAAATATTAGCAAACAGAAATGTCCAATAAATAAAATGAAGAAGGGGGAAAGATGGAGTCTTTTTCTAGTATGACAATAAGACTCAGTCATATGGTTTTGTTAACTCTTCAGTGCTCATGGTGCATGAGGTGGAGTCAGAGGTTGTGTGTGATTGGTTGTGTAAAAGCTCAGTGGAACAGGAGGGCAGGACCACCTATAGCCAGTACTGGCTCAGGATTTTATATATTAGATGGGAGATTAAATCACAAATAAAGGGTTACTTTTGGGGAACAATTATATAAATAGAAGTCCAACAGAAACCTGAGAAGAAAAAGGAGTGGATTACAGGTGTACTGGAATGGTCACTGTTCACTATTTCCTACCTAGTCTTTTCTGAGACTATTGGACATGAGTTTAAGAATATCTAGCACTAATGTATTTTTTTTTGGCTGTTTTTTGTCATGACTTACCCTACCGGAGCACTTTCCAAAAATCCACTTCTGAAATTTTTCTCAATATAGAGGCCAGTTGCTCTTGCAAATAGACCTTGGTAGGCTGAATGTTAAGTCTGGGCCTTAATCAAAAGAAAAAAAGAGCAAGGAAATCTTCACAGGATTCCTCACTATGCAGACGAAGAGGTCGGTGAACTACTTCATTGCAGAGCCAAGTGTTTCACTGCTAATAACTGAAAAATGATACTTTTATCAGTCAAGTGCAAAGGCTTGAAAAGTTTTCGGACATTTGTGAACCCTACTTGAAAAAGCTATCAAAGAACTGTCACTTAGTGGGCTGCTATGGAAAAGATGGCAAATCATACTCTTCAGTGCTGTTATTGTAAGATTTGGTCAGATCTGTAAATACTTATTGTGCGTATATTTGCATTGTCTTTTCCTGTTCTTTATTAACCAATGGAAGTTTTGCATCTTTTAGGCATGAGCCATCCTGCAGACATCTTTAGTATCAGTCAGAATTTTATGCCAGTGTTCTTTTTTTTAATACCAAAAAGAAATCATTCTAGGAGCATGTTTCCAGGAATATGGTCGCCTTTAATATCACAGTTAATTTCTGGCTCAGTAGCTCTGGGTTTGAGCAATAACTTACTTTCTGTGAGAGAGCTTCGAAACTGTATTCACCTGAGCAGTGCTTGAAGTGTGGTAGATTTTTTGATTGTTCCTATAATGGTAGTCTATGCTAATCAGTCTCTTCACTCCACGTGTGCTGTGGGATCACAGCTTCTTAGAAGGAATGGAAATTCTTCTAATGAAGAGGAATTTTACTTGTGTTCCTTGGTTTTTCTTCTTTTCTTCCTTTTAGCTATTCCTTATTTCTTCCCAACATCAAGGTACAATCTAAGATAGTATTTAAAGTGTTATGGCCAAAAATACAATAGAAGGAAGTTCTTTAGTCAAGATTAATTCACACAGTTAACTTAGAATGTACTGAGAAAAACAAATTGTCAGTCTTTCCTAAATACTAAAATTGCTTCTTTTCTGCACAAGCATTCCTTGAGATATGCAGTTTCAGTGTACCCACCTTCTAGTGTAATTTCAACGCAGCAGCTCAGACTAAGCATGGTAATTAAAATTGCAGTAATAATGATATGGTCAGTCTGGCTTCAGGACTCCTGAGAGTTTGCATGAGTGCAGAGTTTGCAACTCTGAGAGGTTGCATGAGTGTAGGAAACCTTGAAAGGCAACAAGAAGCTTTCTCAAAGGATCTAGGAGAATTATTCCTGAAGATTTGATAAATCTGTGCTTTTTTACCAAGACATTGATTGAATCTCTCTAGAAAGGGCCTTAAACTAAGGCTGGGGTTTGTCTGAAATAGTTCATTAAAATATGCGTCAAATTAAATCTGTAAAAACAGAACAATTATTTTAAACATACAATGGACTCTAACATCCTTTTATTACTAGTATAATAATAGTAGCACAATTCTTGAAGTCTCCTTCTCTAGCTGCCCTGCTTGAAACTCTGAAGAGCTGAATTTTTAGAGCCATTGAGTGTCATAGTTTTATTTGGAAGTAGCAGAAGCTGCAACTGCCTCTTATTCCTCAAAGCGATGTCCAGTGTAGCTCAAAAAAAAACATTTGGGATAATTTGTCCCTGAGAAAACATGGCACTTACGTTCTGGATCCTTGTATGCTCTATGCATCCCTAGGCTATTTTCTTGTTCCTTAAGAGGCATTAAGGGGGGGCTTTTGTTTGTTTGTTTGTTTCCTTGTTTGATTGCTTCTAATGATCTTTGAGTGAAATTTAAATATGGATATGCTCTCTCTGGTTGCTGGTCAGAGCCAAAATGAAGCATGCTGAGCTACCACAGTTACGATAGTCTTCAAGATGTTTCCTGTGGCACCTCTGACATTTGCAAAGCCCTGACAGGGATGCTGTCCAGCCCCCTCTGATCTACCTCCTGTTCTCATGCTGCTGCTTCTCATCTTTAGTAAAATCTAAGTGAAATCCAAAATGGACTCTATAATGATTTACTTTTGCCAGTAATTAT
The DNA here is from genome assembly GCA_039877255.1 of Loriculus beryllinus. Classification (NCBI taxonomy): domain Eukaryota; kingdom Metazoa; phylum Chordata; class Aves; order Psittaciformes; family Psittacidae; genus Loriculus; species Loriculus beryllinus. The sequence goes on along the minus strand of JBCJKH010030309.1, from coordinate 34,940 downwards.
GATTATAGAGTCAAAGAATAGTTAGGGTTGGAAAGGGCCTTAAGATCATCAAGTTCCAACTGCTCTGCCAGGTACAGGGACACCTCACACTAAACCATGTCACCCAAGGCTATGTGCAGCTTGGCCTTGAACACCATCAGGGATGGAGCATTCACAACTTTTTTGGGCTACCTATTCCAGTGCCTCACCACTCTTACAGTAAAGAGCTTTTTCCTTAATACTTTCCTTTCACAAATGCTTTTAATGAGGTTAGTGTTTGAACAGCTCTAAATGTTATATATGATATGTCTCTTAATGTTGCCATGATACCACAGGTCATAATTTTTCTTATATAATGCTTATTTCTGTTTAGCCTCCTTAGAACAAGTTTGTTTGGTTTTGGGGTTTTGGTTTTTTTTAATAGAAATTTAACACTGCAACAAAGTTATCTGTTCAAACTGGTCAAAAGAAACTTGAACCTGCAGCTAGGAGAGCACCTATGCCTGAGTATTACACACGACACTCACCTCAGTATGGCTGTACAGAGCCATCAATATTCAAGAAGCCGGTGAGAGAAGGCAGTAAGGGCAGTACTGAAAAGAACCTTTACCGTGATTCTTCTATTCTGGGTTCATCTACCTTAGTTCAATATTAAAAAAAAAAAAAAAAAAAAAAAAAAATTGTAGTTTGCTATATGTCCACATTCCCCAGCTCCAAATGTATCCCCAACCCAATTCCTTGACTGAAATGTAACAGAAGATCCAAAACGGCTCTTTTGCTTGACAAATTATCCTGTTTCAGCCACTCTTGTAAGTAGGATGGGAGGTAGATACAATAGATCCACACATAGGAAAAAAGCTACAAAACATTAATTGCAGTCTAGTAAAATTCTAAATTCATCATCACTGGAAATTTTCTTATCTTCATGCAAGAGTAGAATAATTCCAATATGTGAAATGAATCCAGCGTGCACTTAATCTTTAATCTGCCATGCTGACCTCATTTGAGCTTGAGGAACCAATTGTGATATAAAGCATAATTACTCTAAAGCTAAAAACTTAAGCAAGGTTTTGAGGACCATGTCTCTGAAACTCAAGTTGAAATTGCCATGGTTCATGTATGAACAGATAACTTAAACAGGTAGAACCCATAAAAGCAAGGCTTTTACATTGCCCTATGTAGCAAAACATAAAGTGTTATTAGAATGTCCACCTTTTATAATGCTTTGTAACACTGCTTCTTTTAAAATGGATTTAAGGACCTGTGATGTAGTGAAGATTTCCATATGGTTTAAATTATGCATTTTTAATTTCTTTTATATTAGCTAGGGATTGCCACAGTAGAATCTTTTTTCCTTTCTTTTTAAACATAAATTATGCATGCAAATGTGCAGTATTTGGACAGACTAATAGTCTTAACAGAAAAGAAGATACATAGAGTCATAATAATCTAAGTTCATTTGTACCATAGAATACATAGGATTTTTAATAATATACTGCCAATTACTGAAGTGTTATAGAAGGGGAGATGGTCTTTCTTGATTAGTCTTTCTGCAAGATAGCAGTGTAACTTCTGAGAATACCATTCAGGACCATTTAAATCAGTACATTATATTTTTGTTGAAGGTGATCACAGAAGTCTTCTTTCAAGCAAGAATCTGATGAAGACAAGTGTGGTCAAACCTGACAAAAACAAATGAATCATCACTACAAAAAGTTCCATTTAGTAATGAACTGTTCAGTTTAAACTAGAATTTCTATTCAGAGCTTTGGTAAACTCATATTTGCTTACTACAAGCAAACAGAGGTTAAGTACAAAACAAAATTCTTCTTCCCTTCTTGTTTGACTTTTATATATGTTTGGGTTTTTTTTTAAACACAACCTAAAATCCCTGACACTAGCACTTCATTACTTTTCTACGCTATCAGTAGCTCAACTTATCCTGAAATGCTTATAGGTAGATGATTAGCTAATTAGGAACACTCATCTTTTTCATTGGCTGTTTGCAAAATATTACATCTGGGTAATTTAATGCGAGTTACTTCATGAACACTTGCTTAAAATAAAACACGCATAATATAAGCAGAAGATACATCTCATTTCATGATAGCATTAGAAATAACAACATTTTGTAACAGACTTTGAAATTGCTTATAGGAACAAACTAAAATCACAAGAAATGCATAATGGAGAGTCCTAATAGGCAAAAACGTTATCTTTGTTTCTGTGTAAATTGTTCTCTCAATGCTCCACATTTTCCTCTGCTGGGATGGATAACTCTTGAAATATTTTCTTTTAATTTATATGTGTAAAATTACAAGATGAGTAATTTTTTACAAGCTTAATTTTACAGTTAGTGTTTACCATATGTGACTCATGACCTAATGGGCCTTATATGCATTTAAGAAATGAGTGGCAAGTATTAAATATCTTGAAATCATTAGAATGACTCTATTTGTCTTAGAGAAGGTGCTGTTCAATCACCTAATAGTTATAACAAACATGTTAGCTAAATGGCTAACATTTTTAGACATGTGGCTAAAAACCAAATGGTCACTTTTCATTGCTCAGGTATATTAATACCTATTAATGCATCCGTGTTAATACCACAGAAAGCAGTTTGATGTTTCGTTTTCATAGCTGGTCATTCATTAGGGCATAAGATTTCTTTTCTTCTAATGCCACTCCTTCTACCTCAGATTTGGATCAGATTTTATTTCTCCATCTCTGTCTTCTCTGATGTCCCAAACTACTTCTCCACCACTCTCTAGTTGATAATCCACAATATCCACCTTTTGTTTTTAGAAAAAAATCAGCATGAGTTGCTAATGTTTCTTTAAAAATGCTGCCATCCATTGTTTGGATTCCCATTTCAGGTTAATTTTATGCATTTAGTGAACTAATTCCTTAATTTCCTTTTAAGATTGCTCATTTAGAGGTCTCCCACCTCTATAGCTTGATCTGTGTTCTTGACCTAATCTTATGTCTGTTAGCAGCAGTTGTTCTAATATTGCTTTAAGAAGTGATGCTGGATCCTGGATCTCTTTCCGGTATGCTCGTGTAAACCTGGAATATCATCAGTGAGGTTGTGACAGCTCCACAGGTGTGAATTTTGTTGAAGTGAGAGGTGAATCTGATCTGTCTATGGCTCTGAAAAACGCGTTCTGTGTTGTGGCAGTGTTTCAGAGCATTTCTAACAAATAAAGCATCATTTCAGCAGGCAGCAACTTAGAAGCTACTAATTTTCTGATTAGGAAGGGAGCCTCAATTGTGATCAGACATACTAATCTAAAGGACATGAAAGAGAGCACTGGATTCTTTCTCTCTTGTTTTTATATAGCACTCCTTAAAGAAATTTTCCTTAAGGAAAGTAAAAAATAAAGTCTCTTGTGGTGGATAGAGCAAGCTGCAATGCGAGGTATTTGCTGCCCTCAAGCTGCATTAAGAGGCAAAAGAATGCTGTCTATTCTTTTGATCTGCACGTTAGTTTCAGTTTAATGGCAGATGCAGTCTTTTTCACAAATCAGTAATAGGGGCTCAGTGGAAAAGCAAGTGGGAATCCTCATAAAGTATTGTAGGACTTACTTCAGTAGTTACCTTTTTGTTTCCAATGAAAAGAATTTTAGCCACGGTACACATGTACAGAACATACTTTTTCATGTGTTATATGGAACAGCTTTAGTAATTAGACAGCATACAGAGAAGAGATTGCACAAATAATAGGATTTTTTTTCAAAGGTTTTACCCAATCAAAATATGTATTGTATTGAGAAGCCAAAAATATCACACAAATTTAATGTAAATTATATTCAGTGTCATCGCTGCATGATTCACATTGAAAATATAAGCTAATCTTTTTTTTCTATGTATAGAATGAAAAAGCATACTGAGATGCAACTTTAAAATAAATAACAGTCACTGTTTATTAACAATATTTATGCAAATATATAAAAAAGGAGGAGTTCTTTGTAACAGGGATTTTTTTTGTGCTATATAGCCCAAGACAAGTTGCAGGCACTACAATATTAAACAAAATAAAACAAACAAAAAAAAAATCACTGTGTAAAATTATGTGACTCAAGATGTAATGGCGTACTGAATATGCATATTTTCCTCACTGAGTTTGTTGTTATGCTGATTTTATTTTTATGTATGCTTTGAAAAAAGTGCATGAAATTTTGGTTTGCAAAATGAGAATTTGATATTCACTCAATTCAGAAGACAAAGAATTGTGGAATGGTTTGGGTTGAAAGGGACCTTAAGCATCACTCAGTTCAATTCCAGCCCTTTGACATGGGCAGAGACACCTTTCAGTAGACCAGGTTGCTCCAAGTCATGTCCAACCTGGCCTTGAACACTGCCAGGGATGAGGCAGCCACAGCTTCTCTGGGCAACCTGTGCTAGTGTCTCATCACCTTCACTGTGAAGAACGTCTTCCTAATATGTAATCTAAATGTACCCTCTTTCAGTCTAAGAAGCAGATGTACAGGAAACCAGGCTGGCAAACCCAGATTTAAAGGACTTGTGCAAGTTCTAAATGGAGACATCTTTTGATTTTTGAAGTCTGACTGCTCTAGCAACATCATTCATAGCTTTGGCTATCTTGTGTATTCTAGAACAGGTGGCTAAACCGTAAGTATAAATAGTAAAGATACAGTCAACAGATTATGTTAATCATAGATCTGAACCTAATTGTAAAACAAGAATAGGAACGTTTGTTACAAATAGATAATAAACTCAAAGTTTTCCTTGTCACAGCAGCCAAAGAATTTGCTATTGGGAAGAGCAACAGACCACTCTACCTTGGATAAGCCATAACCAAACCAGGCAAGAGATGTGTTGTTTCACTGTTATACTCTGCTATCCCGGAGGAGTGAGTATTGGTTTATTTTTTCTTCAAAGGCTAGTAGGAAACAAAATAATTTTCCAAGCAAATTTGAAAGGTTTGTTCTGTCAACAGTGCTCACTGACCCTTCCATTCAAAGCTCTCTGGTTTTGCACTCGATTCTTGCGTTGTCTAAACACATTCCAGTGAAGCAAGACAGGTTCAAAGGAACTGAAATAATGTATTGTTTGCTCTAGTTGAACAGTAATCTTTTGCATGAGAAATTGTTGATCCGCATAGTTTTGAGTGGCAGCATAGTTCTTCACAGTTACATAGCAAAAAATAGAAGATGGTAATTGTTGCAAAATAATTATTTTTCTTGAACCCATAGAAATTTGGTCTGAGAAAAGATTCTCGATTCAAAAACTATTTAGTCTGAGTAGTTTTCTCTGGTAATCAAATAGACACTCAAGCTACCTTCCTACAATTATGCCTTACTGTAAATATTTTAATGTTTATACTGGAACTGACTCCACAACATAAAAGAACACAATGTCCATGTATTTGTTCAGCATTTGCATTGCTTCCCAAATGTTTATGACAAGTAGTACTTTTCTTATTGCAGTGCTTATTTCCTTCAAATATTTGTAGACCACTGTCATGTACTCACTGAGTTTCTGCTTAGTTATTCAGCTATGAATATATATACTTCTTCTAAATATTCTTCAGTGTCAAATATACAGGTTTCCTTATCTGCTGTGTTTGGCAGTGTTTTCTTGTGCCTGGTAGTGAAGTATTCTCAGGGTGACCATGTAGAAATAGTAGAAATGCATTAAGAGCTTTAAGATATTACTAAGAATACTGCACAAAATTTGATGTCTTTTTGGCTAGTTCCGGAAGTTTTAACAGTGCTGGTAGTGCTGAGTGATTGGCTGCCTTGCACCTTGTTCAAAGTCAGAGGCAGAGAGGTAACCCTCACATGGGAGATACAGGAGGCAAAGAGGGATGCTTTCACCCAGCACACTGAGGGGGGACTAGCCAACATAGGGAAGTAGAGAAGACTAGTAAGACTGGTATGATTTTGTCTCTACTCACGAAACAGAATTAGCACTTAAACCCTGGCATAAACAATTAATGTACCTTTTTGCAGAATTGGTTAGTAAATTAAGCTGTGATAAATGAGGTTAATTACAATAGTCATACTTATTTCATTTAGTCCTTATTCCTAGTGGTTAGCATACTTAGCGGGCCTTCCTCCAGAAAACTGGATTTTGTGTTTCCCATTGGCCCCTGAACACTACACATAGAAAGTAGCTCTTTTCCTAAATCTTTCGGGAATTAGAAACAAGTGCAACTAGAACATGAGTGTATGAATCTTGTAAGAATAGACTTTAATTTTCTAGAGAAAAAAAATAAATTAATTACTTTCGCTTGCTTTAAATTTGCTACAAATGGTGAATTGCAGAGATGATAATGTTATCCTTAGAAAATTATTGTCATAGAAGTAGGGATATGGCAGTTCTTTTGAAATTCTCTTCTTAGGAAAGAGAAAAAAGTTGGGCTCAAAATTTGTCAGTTTTAGTGTGTTTCATTTTTATCTCAAAGGGGAGTTCTTGTTCACTTGTAGAGTCAAGTACAAGAACCAAAACCTTGTGACCAAAATTTGAGAGCCAAAAGTCTGAAGACAGAAGAAAAAGGCAGACAGACAGACATTAAAATGAGGCAAAATAATTGCTAAAACTTGATAGGTATTCTAACAGTGAGTTAAATCTCATTCAAGTTGCCCATGGAAGTTGTGAATGCTCCATCTCTGGCAGTGTGCAGGGCCTTGGGTGACATGGTTTAGTGTTAAGTGTCCCTCCCCATGGCAGGGGGGTTAGAACTAGATGATGTTAAGGTGTTTTCCAACCCTAACTTTCCTATGATTCTTAGTGTGCATGAGTGTATTTTTGCTTGTAGATTGTTTATATAACTGCTATTCTTATTAATGAAGCAGATGTCATAATGTCATAAAGATAGGGGATTAATGTTAAGTATATGGTGTACCAATATGTGTCCAGGTTCCCATTGGAAGAGGTGGACACTCTTGCTCAAACTGTAGCATTGTGCATGGCTCGCTTTTTACATTAATTCCAAAATATTTTTTCCAGATTTTTTTTTTTTTTCTTAAATAGAAAACCCCAGAATGTTCAGATATGGAGCTGCGTGTGGAGAGCTGTTAATTCTCATTTTGGTGATTCAGAATGCTTTTTGAATGCTCTTTTTAGCTTTAATATAGGACATAGTTTTTCAGATAGAGGCAAAAAAGTCTAACTTTTTGCAGAATGTTGAAATAATTGCTTTCTATAGCTGCTTACATTTTAAGGCAGTTAATTGCCTAAAATGTTACAATGTGCCTCAGTGAAACTTTTTTCAGGTACAATATTTTAAAACAGAGAAATTCCCTTTTTGCAAGCCAGTGCAAAATGCACTAAGACTCTGCCAGTTTCCTTTCATGTTTGATCTTTGCTTCCTTGATCGTTTCCATAATCTCTATCACTTCAGCTGTCTAGGCCTCCACTTGTAGTATTAACCTTGATGTTTTGTAATAGATGTCTCTCATGACCTTTGCTCTTTCCTTTTCTCCCCCTTAATTTCCTTGGTTAGCCACACTAGTGGTTTTCTTCTTTTATAGCCTATTTATTTCCTAGTGATATGTTCTTTCCTTAGCCTCCCATTTAATTAAAGCTGTACTGTCAACTTGAAAATCACATTTCCATCTGAAAATGTTGTCTTCTCTAGTTAGATTAAGCCCTTGAGATGACTCTAGCTAAAAGGCAGAGCAGGTTCAGCTTGTTTTTCTTTTTCTTTATTTGTGTTGTTTAACTTGTGTAACATTCCAGCATTATTTGAGTGTGTGGTATTTCTGGTACCTGAGAAGGTCTGCCGCTGGTTGTTTGTGGAAAGAGGAGAGAAATGACAGCTCCATCCTCGCTTCTTTTTTCTTTTGGCCTGTCAGAATCATGTAATTCTAGATTTAGGCAGTACAGAATGAATTAAGCTATATTACAAGGCTGTTTTAAAGAAAAACTGAACTTAAGATCTTTTACCCCCACAGTTGTTAAGGAAAGATCAGGATGTGTGTAGGTAATTCTGGGATGTTTTTATTAAAGCTTTCATAATTTCAGAAAATATAGCTATATAACCACTTCTGTTTTTTCTCTATTTTTCCTTGCTCTGTAATTCTATACTAATCACAGAGCAAATATGGCCCTCTCAAGTAAACCAAATGTTGAATAAGGAAAAGTTTTTTTATTTCAAGGTATCCTCCACTAAAAGAAAAATGAGTTCTGATGCACTGAAGCTGTTTATCCTGGGATAGTTTTTACGTTTTTAATTTCTAATTTTGAAACATTCTCCAAGACAGTTTTAGAATAGTATTGTTATCTCTTACTTCACCAAGATGCACTTATACTCATGCCCTACAAAAGACATATATTTGATACTCCAAACCCTTTTGAAAATTACGCTGTAAACAGTAGCAATAGCCTCTGTCTTATTATTAATATGGAGATATTTATGTGTTAGTGTAAGACAGAAAGATAAAATCCAGAAATATATAGGAAGCATGGAGATGATTTGCATCTAGTGGTGAGTTATGGCCTTCATAAATTAGGCTGGAAAGAGTAACACCACAGCTGACAAGAGCACATAATTGATCTAAGTTTGTGAGATTTTTTTTTCTTTAACAATACTTTGCAGTATTGCTGATGGTGAATATAGACTATATTAGTGAATTGGTGAATATAGACTATATTAGTGAATTGGTGAATAGAGACTATATTAGTGAATTGGTGAATAGAGACTATATTAGTGAATTGGTGAATAGAGACTATATAGAGACTATAGAATATAACACTTAAGATCACTTTGCAAGGGTAAGACAGGGATGGATACAGAATACAGGGTTATCTCTTGGTATAAAAGGGAATATAAAATTTCCTTAATGGACATTTAAGTTTATTTAAAGGTTTTGTACCACTCATGAATGTCTTTCTAACTGTGTCAGTCTTGTCTTTTCCTTCCTCTTTTACTCAAAACTAATGAATTTTAAAGGTTTTTATGATGTAGGGGAAAAGGGTTTCTGAGAACCTAGTACACTAGAAAAGCAGCATTGCACGGACATCGTACTCACTGGGTTATCAAATGAAAGGGAAATTTCTCCATGGTAGTATCATTAATTTAATTGCTTACATTTTTCAGAAAATTTAGTCAATTTGAGCTGTATCTATCAGTACTTTCTGATTAACAGCAACTTTTTTTGACAAAAAACCTTTTCTCAGAGTCATTTGTAAACTTGCCTCAATATAGAAGGTTTTATTCCTCATGGTGAAAGTATGAATTTCTGTCCAGCCACATCTCACTGCTTCCAAAGTGTTCTGTATTAGAAAACATTACAGTAAATAAACATGAATTTACTGTGCTCTGGAAAGCAGTGGCTTCCTCAGTTTGTGGGTAAATTCCTTAATAAAGGTACTTGGCCAGGATTAGACATTTGTTTATCAGAGAAGCTTTGCCTCATGCATTGTTACAGCCCTTGGCATTAGATCAAGATGTTATTGCCTGGCAGTATTTCTGTTCCTAGTCTGGAAGTGCTGTGTCAAATATTAAAGAAAAAGAAAGGTGCAAACTCCTTCCATGTTTGGCTTAAACACTTTTTTTTTTAATTTCCTATAAAACTGATGCTTAGAAATCAACGTATATTCATAAAAAAATATTCCTGAAATCCAGCATTCAGATCAAATTAATAGTTTGTAAAAAATTTTATCCTGCAATTAATAAGACATTTTGTTTAGCAAAAGGGAAGGAAGAACACTGCCTGTTGCACTCAGTGAGGGAGTGAATACAGAGAACCCATATGTAAAAAGAAAAAGACTTTAGTTACCTATAAGCAAGGTTCTTCAGGGTGGACTCTGCTTGTTCACACACCAGCAGCAGTTCCCCTTTGATTTGGGTTTTAGTATCAGTTCTCTGTTGGAGAAACTGCTAGCGTCATAAGCAGAAAACCCCCAAGCTCACTTGTGAGGCACTGCTAGGATACATGTACCATCCCCTATGACTATATGCCCTGAAGGGTGCTTGTTTCAGGTAAGTAACTTTCTTATATGCAAAATATACTTTCAGTGACAAAGCTGTGATGGTTTCCACTGAAGAGTACTTGTTACAGGGATTTTTTTTTTTTTTTGCAAATTTGGTAATGTGCAATACCAAAGATACCTCTTACTACATGGAGTAATCCCTCTGAAATCTTCCACAATATCTAATACATATCGTACTAAATGTGTATGAGACAGAACTCTAATTGAACAAAAGTTTCACTGACTGCATTGAATGAGGGATATGGGAACCAACTGGAAGGAAAAAGATGCAGTTTTCTTCCATAAGATGAATGGAATCATTGGATACACTCAGGATGACAAAAGGAGGTGAATTTTAGTTCTTTATAGAAGAATTTATATAAATATATTTTAAGACTTTTTTTTTTATTTGAGCTTGTCCTCTGATTAAAATTAAAGATATTCAATTAGTTGAGATTAACTACTGGGAGAAACAGGGAGGTGTTTCTTAACTCCTAGAAGGGGCAATAGCAGCTGAAGAGCTTGTTTAAGAAAATGTCAAAATTAGGAAATATGTCTTTATATATTCTAAAAGTCCCTAAAATTTTATTCTAAAGATTGAAGGAAAAAGAGTTTATTTCTGAGGCACTTTCCAAGCCTGCTGCTGTACTCCACAGTACTGACGGTACTTGATTTTCTGCAGGTTCTTGGAAAGGATTAAAAGACCAAGTGTTTCATTACCTGTTTTAAAATCTTTGGGACAGATCTTTGGTACCAGTATATCCTGAGACTAATGGGAGAATGATATTTTGAGGATGTTAAGGATTCTTAATATTTAAGTTTGCAGTGAAACACCATCAAACACTGGTGTCAGAATTCTTTTTCCTTTAAAATGCTGGTAAGATGTCAAATGGAAACAGCTGGGACAGGTAAGGAATAAGTTCTTTGTCCTTTAAAGGAAAGACTAACTGAACAAACAGCATACCATTTTTGTAATACAGCTCATAGTCAAAGTGTCTTCTTGAATATTTGTCTGCTTCTGGGTGCTCAGACAGCAGCCAAAAAAACTTTTTCCATCTTAACTTGCCAAAGAGCTTGTGTCCTTTTCTGAGCCCCTCAAAATCTATGGCTTTTTATTCCCAGGTTAAATTACACTGAGAATCTTGTAAGGTTCATTTTCAGTTTTCAGTTCAGCAGCATTGTAAGAACAGAGCATATTGTCGTATGTTAGACAGATTTTCTGTACTGTTTCTGTATTCAATTCAGGTTACTGGTTTCAGTCTTTTTCTTGGGTCTTTCAAATCTGCTTCTCTAGTCATGCTCTGCCCTTGTAACTGAGATGAGCTGAGGCATTTGAGATAACCTTCTGCAGGTATTTTGGCAGCTGAAAGCAAGACAGTCTCATTGGCAGGGTGTAATTCAGCATGTTCTTTTGCTCCTTGATGATTATTGACGTGCAGAATACATAGCTCTACCTATTAAGTATAAATTTTAGTTTCTTTCATGGTACACTTGAAAAGATAGCGAGGTATGAAGGTAGTACTATGGTTTTACCTTCACTCAAATTAGGTGGAATTTAAATGAGGGGAAACCTCACAATTAGAGATTGTGTGCACCCAAGTGCACCAATATGTTTTTTATTTTTGATTAAGCTGATTCTCCTTTCACACACTTTATAAATAAAATCCAACTTCAGCTGCAACCTTCACGACTGCAAGGGAGGACATTTTCTATCTACATACCTTAGCATTTTTAACGTTAACCACTGGAAAACAGATGCATGTGCAAATGTTCAGTGGTTTGCATTCGGTCTTCTCATTTCTCATGATAATATAGGAGAGAATAATGTGCTAGCTATTTCTAGAATGACTGGTAACTTAATGTATAAGATTTAACAAATTAAAATGATTCTTCTTGTTCTTTCATTTTGCAAGAAAATTAATTTTCACTATTGCTTTATATGAATTTGCATGATGATAACTTTGGTTAAATATACTTCTCAGGTTTTCTACCCAAGTTATGACACGGACAGGTCCTTGTAAATCTCAAACCTTCTGTACTAGTACTATGTACTATACTATGTACTAGTACTATGACATAAATGGGCAAACCCCATACTTTTTTCAGGATACTTCCCTGCCTAAACTCAAATACGTACAAGTGGTTTCTTTGTCTGGCTGTGGCTTTACAGAGTTGGTCTCGTTAACTTATTTGCTCATTCAGCAAACTCTTTAGCTGAAGTTCCAAGTATTTCGTGTTACTCAAAGTAAGAATAAGAAAATGGATGACATAAAGAGCAATATGAATCACCTATGCAACAGAGGTTTTAACAAATGCCCTAAATAATTTAAATACAGAGGATTCCTGATGCATCGACAGAAACTAAGATGGGAAAGTGAAGGATAACTCTTCTGAGCTAATATGTATTATACTATACTATGTTAATCTGAAGTGTAATTTCTTTTCTCTTATCTGATGTAGATGGAAATTTGCAGCACAATTATACTAGAGGTTCTTACAACTAGTTCTAGAAATTTTGGAGAGTATAGTTTTGTGCCTAGGGAGAATATTTATACTATAAATAATCTTTTCTAGACAAAAAGAAAATTTAAAAATGCCAAATCTCCTTGATAAATTATAAAAATATGAACTGGATTACAGCAAAATAACAATTCATCAAACTGTTGTGGACTATGCTTCTCATATTTGAATTTATTCCAACCTCATTCATAGAGGGATCATTATTTAAATTCCATCATGACTGGTTCAGATAGCTGCTTAATGTTGCAAAAAAGCCAGAAATGTTAAACAGTGCTCGTGACACATAGGTTACCTGGGTTCTTCATCTCAAAAGCTTCCAAGATAGAAGTAATTCTTTAATCTTCTGTGTGAGTCTCAAGGCACTCTTTATTTAATGCTGTACTACATCTTCATCTTTTTTTTTTTTTCTTACTTTTCTGAATCTCCTTGCTAAATCTATTCTGTGTTTATTAGACAGTGGAGATGTCCCTTCAACCTTAGTGACAGCAAAGGCTTTGGTGAAGTGTTTTCTATATATAAAGATGATTTCCCAAGGTATGTGAGGGCTCATTACTGATGGCAAGAAAAAGATTTTGAACCCTATGTTGGTTGAATGACAGGACAGATCAATGAAACTGTACCATAGGTTGTTACAGAAAATGGGACAGTATGATAAAATGGAAATATAAGTTGCCTAAATGCAAGTCTTCTATAACTGGGAGCTTATTTCTCAGTCAAGAATCTGAATTCAGTAAACTTAAAGAAAATTTAATTATTCACTTCTGGAAAATTGGGGGGGCGGTATTTGTTTTCTTCTTCTTACACAGCAACAACGTTATGTACCTCACACCACAAAATGGCAGCTAGTGATCACAGAATCATAGAATGGTTTGTGTTGGAAGGGACCTTAAACATCATCTAGTTCCAACCCCCTGCCACATGCCAGGGACACTTTCCACTAGTGTAGGGTGCTCAAAGCCTCATCCAGCCTGGGCTTGAACACTTTCAGGGATGGGGCACCCATAACTTCTCTGGCGACCTGGTCTAATTCTCAACAACCCTTACAATGAAGAATTTTTTCCTAATATCTAATCTAAAACTTTCCTCTGTCAATTTAAAGCCATTCCCCCTTGTTTACTACATGCCTCTGTAGAAAGCCCCTCTTCAGATTTCATGTAGGCTCCCTTTGGGTATTGGAAGGCTGTTATCAGGTCTCCCTTGATGATGAACAACTCTGTATGCATGACTGCATTTGGCTAAGAAGCAACTGATAAATCTTTGTTTTAACTAGCAATGCAAATTCTATCCCAGTGCTGGTATGATTGAGATGCTACAGCATCTTAAACTATCCCAATGATGATAACATACAGGTGACGATAAGGGTAGGTATTATGTCACTCTGGCAAAATGATAATTTGGAATATAACTCTAACTGTGAATAATTGCATCATAATCTGTATTAGGGATCAGTTCAGTACTTTCTCTTGAATTCCATATATGTGTACAGAACAGGTGTACAAATGCTACCGAATAGGGTTAGTATATATTATTTAGCAGAAGTTCTTCCTAACCGAGGGAAAATATCTCTTTTATATTTTTATAATAAATTATCCAGTGGATGAGACATCTAATTCTTTTTAAAATTTGGGTAATAGCAGCTGTGCAAGAACCTTATAAAGCAGGACTATTTGCTTAGCCTGTGTGGCCATTTATTTAGAAGGCCTCAGGAATAATACTGGCAACATTATGAAAAGAAAGTATTTTTCCTTAGATCCTCCCAAGAGCTCTTAATGGTCAGTCATTTGTACAGTCTTTCCTCTTGATTCCAGCATCAGCTAGTGTCTTTCCTGGTGACTTAGAAGAGCATATTTCAAGAAAAAAGTTGGACAAATCGGGAAATACCTTGTTCTTTGGTGAATTCTGTTCTCTAAATAATTATAATGTAAGTTGAAGCCACATTTAACAGGAGCAATTATACAGGCATCGTTTATCACTTCATGTTTTGAAGTTCTCGAAGAACTCTTTGTTACAACCCTAATTTTCTTTTCATTTTGAAGCTACTAAGTTTTGTTCTGAGTCTGATTCCATACCCTTTCCTTTGAACATTATTTTAAATCTATTCGGGGAATTAATCTAATATCCTGTGATTTCCTTCAGAATGTATTCTTTCTATAATGCTAATTAAATGTGTGGTGAAAGCAGTGGATAAGTAATATTGGGCAAATTCAACTTAGCCTGAGACTATTTGTCTTATCTTCAAACTGACTCCAAAATCCATGCCTTTAAGGTGCCATAGCAGTAAAACTGCTAAATCATTATAAAGCTTAAAGTAGATAATGTATCTTATTACCATATAATGTGAAAAGGAAATGATAGCAAAAGTAAGTAATATAGCTGAGTATGAATTGTACAAATTAGGATGCTTTGCTTAATTTAAAGTTTCAAAAACTATAAAGGGTTTGGTACAGATTGATTCATTAAAAGAAGTTCATAAAAATGCTACAAGTAGATGTTACTGAAATAATGTGCATGCAAGATCTGACTTTTCTCCACCTGAAAGGTTCTGTTGAACTTTTTGTTTGCAAATAATTGGAAACTCACACTTGATATGTGAGATTGAAGTACTGTCTCATTATCTTCTATGAGGAACCTTGCCAGAGCATTCCCATGTGTTTGGTGTGGTTTTATCGTATTTTCCTCTCAGTCTCTTGACCCTTTCCTGTTGGCTAAAGCACTAGTTATTCTGAAGCTTTGAAATTCATGTGTGTAAGATTTTTTTAGCTGCATGGTCAAGAATCTGAAACCTAGATTTATATTTAAGGAATTAGAGGTATCAGTAAGTCCGAGAGGTCTGGGTCTCAAAAGCTATGTGTTTCATTTCCCTTATCTGTAAACTGATGCTGTTGCTCATATTGCTTTCTACGTAAAGATATACAACCAAAGTTTATCAGACTTCTAAGAGAGTTAGGTATCAGGTGATGGGGATAAAGCCTGTTCTTCTGAAAGTTTATTATTGACTGTTTTATTTCTGAATGGGCTGTGCTGAAGTACCATCCTTCAGAATGATGAGATTGTACACGTATGCAAAAAGATGGCTGTGCAATGATTATCTGTGTTTTTATCTGACTTCATAAAAATAGGAAAGGCAATATAATATATTATCAAATACTCTTTAGTTTTGACTGAAGTTTATTTTTTTCTTTCAACTCTTAGTAGTTGTCTTTCCTTTTGTTCCTCTTTGTCTTGAATTCAATGTGCAACAGTATTCTAATTATACTGCTGATTTCCCATGACAGATGCAAAAAAGTTTCTTTTCCGAACTATATCAGAATAATCGTGATCTGGGAAAAAATGTTATTTTACTGAAATGTAAAATAAAACATGTTCTTCGTTCTCCCTTAAGAAAGAGTTCAAGAAGGATTTCCTAAACTGACCAGTACATGTAAAAATGCAAGGGAGAAAAATAAAATTGAGACTTTTTATTTTATTATAGCTTTGAGATAATTAGTCTAATTCAGATTAGCTCAAATCACCAACAAGTCAGGTGTCATTGGCTATTTGAGGGGAATAAAGGGTTAGGCCCACTGCCTAATCATTTGGAAGAAAAAGTTTACTTTTTTGTGCCTCCAAGCCATCTTTATAAAGGAATAATTTTTTTTGCCATTCAGATCTATTTCATCTAGAAATAGAATTAGAAGTTGAATATATAGGCAGGTTAAAGGCATTACTCTGCAGTGCAAGAAGATCTTTATTTAATGCTTCCTATGCTCTCACCTAGAGACAGTGGCTGTTACAGGAAGTCTCTTTCTATCTATGGATTTTCTAAGAGAGTTTAAGTGGTAAACAAAAATTAAGTAAAGGTAATACAGTTGTTTTGTATTACTTGGGGTTAGCCAGCTGGAAAACTAGCTATCTTGCCTTAAACTGTTTTGCTATTTAGATGTATCAGTACAGTATTCTTGAAGATCTCTGTGGAATATGGCTTTCCTTTAACAGAAAATGCATCAGATTGCTGATATCTGAGGTGGCTCGTTGATTGCCAGTTCGTCTTCTGAGGTGTTTCGCGGTTTCAGAGTTTACTGAGAGCTACAGGATCTGGGACGAAACAAGGAAGTACTGGATGTTTGAGCTTCCTTCTGTGACATCCTGGTAACTTTGGAAGAAGAGGAGTATTAAAGGATGGGACAATTTTGGAAAGATTTTTTTTCAGTAGCAGGTATTATTGTCTTTGAGACACTGGAACAACCAAGTACTAATACATCTGCAGGATAGCTAAGGTGATTTTATGATTAGAAGAGGGCATTTTGGGAGGTGGTTCCATCTATATTAATGCCCAGTATCTTCATTTCTGGCACTGGCTGAAAAAACAAGCAACCCCTGGAAAGCAGTTATGCATGCTATGGCAATGTTGGAGGTTATATTGGCTGAGGAACACAACAGTGGATTCAGCCATCCGTCCCAGAGTCTTTTCTCTACAAGTTTCCATAGCAAAAAAAAAAAAAAAGGTTGTAAATTTACTGGCTTGTGGCACACAGGGGTGCAGGAGATGAGATCTGCCTCTTCTCTTAAACTCACTGGCAAAGTATAGATTTAACTGCTCTGAAATTCAGGGGCTGTTTTTCATAATAACTGCAAAGGCATATACTGGTGTAAATGCATGTGGCTTGCTTCCATCCTCATATTGACTTGAATGAAAGCATACTGCATTCAAGTAACTTACCTCAGGACAAAAAAGCAGACTTAGATCATAGTTAGGTCCTTAGCCTGCTATTACTGTTCTTTTTCCTCCCTTTTGATTTTGGATGCTTAAAAAAAAAAAAAAAAAATAACCAGCAGAAAATTGACCTGCTTTCCCACTGTGTTGCATCTTACATAGTCAGATGGACTTGTGCAAAGATAAGGCACAAACTCCCAACAAATGATCACTTTTTACTTGGAAAATGGCTTGGTTTGGGCATCTCAGGATTCATACTTCACTGGCAAAAAAAGCATTTTTCTCTCATCTGCAGTAGAAATTCTGCAGTGCTGCCCTTTAGCCTTAGGATTAAAATCTTCTGTGCAGGATGGAAATGAAAAAATATTTTCTTCCCTCACCTTCATTTGGTGAAACCCCATTATTTTGTATCACATAACAGCTGTTGACCCACTCCAGGGGTCCCCAAGGTCTTTTTACCTTACTTCTCAAGAAGACTGTAGGTCCATCCTGATGCTCCAGTGTTGCATCCTAGGTGGTGCAGTGTTTTGCCGCCTTTGCTCTGTGGCTTATTTTATAGCAAAAGTAATATAAGATATGATTGGGTAATAAGAATATTACCTATGGCTACCTCAAGAGATCAGCTACATCATTCATGAGACTTTGTGCATCAAGTAAGATCCTGCACAGATAGGAAAATAGATATTTCCTTTTTCGTTCTGGCAGGAATAGGGAAAAATAAAAAAGGGGGGGGGGGGGGGGATCAAGCCAGTGATTTTCATTTAAGTGTGCTTGTGTTTGGCATCTTTTAAAGATGATTTGTAGTTTCATTTGGTACAATTGCCAGGTCAAATACTGTTGTTTACACATTTGACTGTAGCAGTTCTGCTCAGCTCTTATCCAACAACAAAAATCTCATTGATCTGTCATTGCAGGTGGGGTTGAGAAAAAGCTCAGCTTTAAGTGCTATGAGAAAACCTTTATGTCTCTCACAAGATTTAGACAATGCTTGTGCAATTTTTTTACATGCTTCGAAAGGTATTAAACAGGCAATGAAAATTTTCAAGTTCACCTTCGGATCATTTTCCCTCAGACAATGAATAAATAAATAACAGGTTAATTTAATACGATATGTCTCTGTTGGTAAGACTTTATTAACAAATGATGATATAACATAGATCATACATTTTCAGTGAAAGACTTAAGTGTGTGTGATAGCTGCCTATTAACAGATAGCTGTCTATTGAGAGATAATTTAAACTGGATCCAGAAAACACTTAGATTCTCGCTTCTATTGGTATCTTCTTTTACTGTCAGTTTTGCCTGCGTTTTCATTGCTAGCAATGGCTGTTAAAGTGAAGAAATGCAACTCCCAGCATGAAAGGATTATTTTGCTAATCTTCTTTAAAGCTTCTCCCCAAGTATTCTATCAATATGAGGTTGTTGATAGGAGACAACTTAAACTGACTATAAATCCTGTGTTTTGGAGCTGTGATTTAAGTAGCACAGCATAGCACAGTCATGTGGAAGGGTATTTACTGGAACTTTTCTTATTCATTCTGCTATCCCCTAAATCTAAGACCCAGTAGGAATAATGTTTTTCTGTCGCTGCCCTGGCAAATGTGGCTTTTATTACAGAAGATTCACACAGCTTTCAAATCCAATTAGACTCATGCCATCCTGCTGTGGCACACATTAAAACTTAGCAAATAAATCTTACAGAATGACCTGCTGCTTTTGCCATAGTGGTTCTTTCTTTATTAAAGGTTTCTTCAACCTGAATTTTTTTTTTCTTCTCCTAGAAGAAGTGGGTTCTTTTAAGAAAGGGGAAATGTGGAAACGCAGGCAGTATATTCAGAGGCAGCGCTGTAAATAGTACAGTATGTTCCCTGTGAGAGAATAGAGGTGACCTGCTGGTTAATAAAAGATAAAACCATTTCCAGGGCCCTGAACTAAATGGCAAGAGAACTCAAAAGTTAAATATTTTTTCTGTTTTTCTTTTTTTTTGTTTGGTTTTTAGAAAAAACAAAACCCAGCAAAAAAGCAGCGCATGTGCTTTGGAAGTATATGTCTCATTAAGTAGATGAAGACACTGTTCCAAAGGTACACTGAGATTTGGTTTCACAAAAAAAATTCCCACAAAATATTAATTTCCTGAGATTCCCCATAGTGAAAAAGACCCTGGGAAAACTACCTATCTTTAAAGCCAGAGGGGGACCCAGGCAGGTTCTTGCTGATTGACCAACTTAATTTTGATAGGTGTGAGAACTTTTTCTCTAGCACAGTTAGTATGAAGTAACACACACTAAACATTCTGTTCTGTGCAGAGTTAAGTATCACAGGCTTTAATTTCTCTTCAGCAAGAGCCCTTATTGAAAATAAAATAGGCACAATTCAGGAGAGGGAAGAGACATCATCAGAATAATCAGAGAATGTGACTCTATTAAAGTATGCTTTATAAAATCCATCATACTTTTAGAGGTGCTTTGCCTTGATGAGGTGTTCTATAGATGAAATGTTTCATATCTATGAAATGTTTCATAGATGAAATGAGCCATGTGTCCCAGCATAAAGTCCTATCAGTTGACTTGCAAACTGTCCCAGGGCATGATCAGAACAGGGAAAGTGTGCACTAATCTGCACCCATTGGTGCTACCTGTCTAGATTCCTCCTTCATGAACTGGAGAATGCTTTTTCTAGCTGCCTTAGGAAAAGACTGGAGGGGTTGGAGAATAAAAGGGTGCTGGAGATAATCCCTGAGGTGCTTAGGGGTTTCCTGAGGGTTGGCACTGGCATGAAATACAACCCCTGTGTCTGCAGAGTGGTGTGCTTTAGGACTGATCTATTCATATGCCAGCTCTGGGATTAAGGAGCCTAGCACTACATTTGCCTCTCTTCTTCCATGCGCCAAGCATGAGTGCCATGTATCTGAGGTTTGTACCTGGCTGCTTTGTTCTAAAGATCTAGGCAAATGAAATGCAAAATTAAATCTGACCAGATCTGAGAAAAGCCTAAGGTGTATAGTGCTTTAGCTTTATTTATCTATTGTATGTTATTTTCACTCCTGCATTTTCATTGTTTAATTCTTTTTAACTTGTGTTGTTGTAAGATATTGAGGCCATCCTGTTTATTCATGTACTTAATTTGTCCCTGCCACTGCAGTCTGAAAACCTTTTCTAGCAATGGCTGCCTCACAGGAGCAGGCTGCATGCACTGTTGGTCATGAATATTTTGTGTCGTATTTACTTTAGTGAATGACGTGGTATCAGAGTGTACAGAAACCCTTTCAGTCATTTGTGTTACATTTTTTATTCAGAACATGGAATCTGAACTGTGCATAGGGTTGAGATTTTGTTCATTTTGCTTTTCTGCCTTGTTATCTCATGATGCTGTGGTTTGTATTACAACTTTGCCAATTCTTCTATTCAATTTCCTAGAGAATGTGCCTGGAAATAACCATCCCTTTTCCTCTCTGATATCTGTGCTTTCTTATCAGTGACTTACTCAGCCACTGTTCCTTTTCTGAACATGCAATTTTAATAGAAATGCCAAAGGTAGCGAGTCCACTTTAATGACTAAACGCATATAAAATCATGGAGTTGATATATTGGAAAGGAGTTGAGAGTTTGCCTCAGAAGAGCTTTTGAAACCCAGCCAGAAATATGGCTAATCTTTAAAAGGAAGATTGTGACTGTGGTGTCTAGTAGGAACTCCTTTCATACCCTGAGGGAGCTAGTTTATATCTCTTCCCCAGAGGTATGACAATATCAGAGAATTTTCCTGCTTACGCACTCTACTAGGCAAGTAGGTAAAAATAGGCAGGAAAAGGCTACAGCCTTATTTTCTTCTTCCCTCCTAAATGGTCTTTGTTTTTGGTTTGGAAGGACAATAGTTCACTGTTCACTTTTTCTCAGGGATGAATATGCAGTCAAAATCAACCTTCTGTCAGAAATTATATGAACAAGTTGGTTTTAATTTATTTATTCATCAATATGAATTATGACAATTCACAGCATTTTTTCCAGCCAAACTAATGGTACTCTGCCTAACCATACTTCATGTCTTGTTTATGCTTCATTTACATCAGCTGCTCTCCAAAACCAACAGGAGCAACTGTTAGCAAGGCTTTCTTTTCCTCTTTCGGGTTGGAAAAGCCAGTGTAAAGGTCAAGGCTGATACAAAGGTGTAAGAGCCAGCAGGGTGTATGCATCTAGGCTCCTGACTTGCCCTGCACAGGGTGATCCCCCTGGAAGCAGGGCTCTCTGTGTGTAACATTACTCTGTGATTAATTGACATAAAGTAAAAAAATCTGACCCATATATATTAGAGTTGAAAAGACCTCTGAAGTAATTTCTTTCAACCTGTGCAAACAATGTATGTTGACATGATCCTCAGGCATGAAGGTTTGCCTTGAAATCACTGACCCTCTCTGCTATATTACCTCCCTCTACTCTCATTTTGTACTATTTAATCCACAATTTTTCCCTGCAATAATTTTGAGCTATTACTATACTTCTACCTGCTTTCCCTATGCTGCCAAGAGTCCTCCCACCCCACCTTCACCACCTTCTTTTTATTAATTCTTCTTAAGTACTCGCAGCTGTTATGTCATCTTCTTTCTAGACAGGGCAAATTCAGCAGCTGGTTTTCTTGCCTAAGTACTCTTAATACAATAGCTGCTGTCTTCTAAACTTTGAGGATTTTTTTTTTTACTTTTGGTTTGCTGGCTGCCCTAGTTAAGTCTTCTTTTTTCTTTAAATCTACCATGATTTCCTAGTAGGCAATGCTCAAAGCAGTGCAGATGTATCCTTACCAGTGAGGACTGTGTAAAACATTATTTCAGTTCCATGTCTAATACCTTTCTTTACATAGCCACAAGGACAATAATCAAAGGGATAGCAGAAAACACAGAATTTCACAGAAATCAAAGGAAAAATCACTGAGCACTGTGGAAACCAGTGAAAGATTAATTAGGACAAAAGATTAAGAAATTAATAGATTGATGTCTTATGGTTTTAATAATCCAAAGAGAGATATCCAACCATAGATTTATGGTTTGGTTTTTTGGTTTTGGTTTGTTTTGTTTTTTTTTCATTTTAAGAAAAAAATATATAAGAAAAATATAAAACCCACTCAAAAAACAAAACACAAATGCAGAAATTATGTTTTAAATTCTTTTTTTCCTTGTTGTTCAGCACAAAATGTTTTGAAACAAACTCCTTTACAGATTATCAGCCTATCTTGAGGGGACACAGACTCTGCCTGTGGGTTTGTAGGGTACCCAGCTCGTGCCACCATACAGCACAATGCCCAGAATGCTGCCTCCTATTGCCTGTTTCATGCATCTCATTCTAAATCAGTTATTGAGTACAGATGAAATAATTTAGTATAATGGCAAGTTCCAGCTTGGAACAAACAATTTTGGAGTGAAGAGCATATTGGTAGTAGTACTGTAGGAACATGTAGCCTATCTATCTTTTTAAAAATTGCTTTTAAATTGAGGGATAGGTGGGTTGGCTTATGTATGTTTTTATATGTTTGTTTGCTTTCATTTTAATTGCAAATAATTTTTCATAATATGCTCCCAAGACTGCTTGAAACACATCTACAATGCCTCATCATATTTTGCTTTGAACACACTGTGAAAAAATAATGGAGGAGAAGAACATTTGCTTAAAAACATAAAACTTTAATTAATTAGAAGTATGTGAAACATCTTCCTTCAGAATATTATTAAATATTGCCACCTTCAGGCCAAAGTGTATCTAAGCATTTAAGGAGATTTCTTTCACAAAGAATTATACAATTCCATATGTGTATGATTTTTAAATCCATCCTAGTGCTTTTTTTTCTTGAGATCTTGCAGGGGAGGAGCAGGCAGTGGTGTGAATTTAGAGAAATTAAATTCCTTGAGCTTCAGGAATGAAAAGCACAGGGGAAGAAAGCACCACAGTGGTATGTTAAACCCATAAAGAGTGTCGTGGCCTTAAACAAATCATCTCAGAAATTTTAGAACTGTGGTTGTTGGTCTTCTGCAATTTACTTTTCTGTTGCCTTGTCTCTTGCAAAACTTCTCCCAAGCTGTCCCTTTTTTCCCCACTTCTACTCTGGAAAGATAAAGGTGATTTGTAAAGTGAATAGATTCTGCTTGGTTGTTTAGATCAAAGCTAAAACAGAATTTGTAAGAAAAACTTACTAAATTAAGGAAAGGCAATGAATTCTGATGGAAAAGAAAAGGTATTGAAACTGTGCTTTTAATCTACAGCAAAAGAGTCAAAGCTATTTGGTTGAACCAAACATTTGAACCTCTCCTTGCGGGTTCAAGTGAAAAAATGATAAATAAAAGTAACCCTTCTAGGGGTGCACTCACATTAAGTAACATTCACATTGTTCACGGCTTTGCCTTTTCTGGTTTCTTCCAGTGCTAAGTAGGGAGAGTGGTGCACAGCAACGAGTTATTGATTGACTGATGGCAGGATCCCATTTCCTGTGTATCCAAAGCCAAATCCTTGTGAAATATAGCATTACACAAACAGTGCCTTCCACCTAGAGAAAAATGTCACACTGTTTGGTAACAACAATGGCAAACACTCTCTCTTGACTGAAGCATTACGCTTCACTTCTCACTTAAATGGTTTTGCACTGTTGCACTAAAGAGCTGGCACATTACTCCCCACAGGTGGCTGCATTTCAGCAGCTGAGTGAAGTGAGTCCCTATTTCATCTTTCAGCTGTAGTGAGTACTAAGCAGAACATAGGGCTACTCTATTTCCAGAAGCTATTAACCTTCCAAAACATTTACCTCTGAGGCTAAATTTCACAGTACTTCAATTTTGATTCTGAGAAATGTCTCTATTCAAAAACAGTGCATTAAGTGAGAATGAATTAAGTCCCTTGCAACAAATCGTAAGCATATGCTGGAACTAAGTGAGGGCTTAAACAGCTTTCTGAACTTAGTCCTTGTCAAAAGTGGCATTTTTATTTTAGCAAGTTTGAGCAAAATCTCTTCAACCATTTTTGAATAATGACAGAATGGCAATAAAACACATAATCTTACTGAACTTCCATCTGTAAAAGCATTTGAAAATATGGCACTTTATCAATAGTATTCTCATAGATTTTACAAAAAACATAGCAGAAGTTCAAAGGAAAACCGAAAGCTGACATCTCCAAAAGAAAATGTTAGGTCTGCAAAGACTTAGCAGCATCCTTGACATAAAAAACCCTTCGCTTCCTTCTGGGGAAATACAGTCCTTACCCAGCTGACAACAGGACCATGTAAACTAGTTTAAATTCTCTGTTAGTTGAAGGTAATATTTAGTTAATAGGGCAGATGGAAAGGGTTGTTCTCAGGCACTTCAACAGATGGTGAGTACAATCTCAAGTGAACTTGGAGGGAGAAGCCTTATTGAGGAAAGGGAGGCAAGTATGTATGTTACAGCTGGACTAATGTGTGCTCCCAGTCCTGTCCCATCCCCATCCCCCCCCTCCAGCCTGACCTTTATTTCCCATAGCTCTGCACAAGTTAGAACCACCAGTTGTATATATATATGTTCCGTAGTATATGTGTTGGTTGTGATGGCTGCATTCAACTCAAAAGGGGATTCAGAGGAGACAGATAACACAATAGCCAAGGGCTAATTTGAGCAATGCGCAGACCTAACCACAGTGCTGGTCAGTGTCTGACTCAAGTCAAATTTGAAAGAAACTGACATCTATAGTCATTATGTGAGTATGAGAAATGTGTGACTATGAGTCAAATATCTTTCTCCGTAAATTGTGGACAGACCAGGACCCATTGAGCTGTCATGTATGACAGTGGGCTGCATGCCAGGATCTCCCCCTGAGTAGGGGCGCCTCTCAAGGTTACTCCTCAAGGTTGACATATTCCTTATTGCGTTGGATAATTAGTAAGCAAATTGAGAATAACTGCGCTGAAACTTTGAAATCTTAGCTAAGTGATGTAAAGGATGGATTGTGCACACAGACATAAAGGACCTAGCTTTAGACATAAAGGATCCAGCTGGCCTAAAGTCCCCTCTGAGAAGGAGTTTAGAACACAAAGGGGCTCAAGGGTACCTTGCCATCAAATCTTGTTAAACCACTGTCACATTTACCATTGAACTTCGTTAACTCACTGTCTTATATGAATCAAATATTTTGCTGCTTCTCTCTTCCAAGTGAAGTGCATCGCTCCATTCTCAACAACTAAACAATGTGCTGTATGCACCATGTCTATAAAATATTGCACAGAACTTGCAGAGGAAGGTAATAGCTAAGCATTCAATACCTTATTTTCATTCCCGCTGTCATTTAGAAAGTGTGGCTGAAGACAAGATACTTTCTGCATTTATAAAGTGGAGAATTATAACAAAAAATGAAGGGCTGTAGAAGTGGGTGGTTAGTCAGGAATACTTTCTACAGTGAAAAGAGGAGATAAAAGTAAAATTAGATATTAAAGGGAGAAAAGCACATCCCACAGTAATTCAGCATTCAGTCCCTGGCAAAAGGAGCTTAGCAGTCCAAACAACAGATTTTGAAATATTTGATCTGCATGATCTGTGGAATTATGTAGAGGAAGAGATGTCTTGGCCATTTCCTCAAATTAAATTGATTGAGGTCTGTGCATTATATTACATGGACTTTTTCTGATTAGATCTGAAGCTGAATGTTTTTCTTCTCAAGAGTGATTCAGAAACTCAAGAACGTTTTGCACTTTTTTTTTTAAATGCCATGCATGGGTGTATCTCGGGGACCCTGTACCATTGTTCCTGCATCCATGGCAGCTCAGAAACTGCCATGCGCTTGAAAAGCTGCTGCAGTTCAGTGTGGCTACATGGAGGCAGTTTCAATACACTCATCACAGTGGTATCTGAACACTGTATAATCTCAAAAGTGCTTGATGATGAATGGCTTATATAAATGTAGAATATTATTACTGTATACTCTACATAACTGGGTCATACTGAATAGGGAGGGCTGCTTTACTGGGGCTGTCTCCATGGAAACTGATGACAGTGTGTAGTAATGACTGTTAGTCAAGATAGCAGTGATATATGTTCAAAGATATCTGATTTAGTTGCTGGTAAATAAAATGCTGTTTAGCCAGGTGACAAATAGGTGTGAAATCCCAAACTGTTTCTTAAATATGCAAGTTGTCAAGTAAAGATGAAAAAGCATATTTTCCTAGATAGATCCTTGGGTAGCTCAGTCACAGGTGGCTCAGTTCAGGGGCACTGGCTGACGGCAGAAGCAGTCTGTTGACCTCACATCATATCACTTTTGGTTGTAGCACTGACAAGCCCAGGGACAGCAGTAATTGTTGGTTGGCATTTCAGTAGCTCATAAAAGGCGGGTGTGTGCCTTGCATTGCATAAACAGATGCACACCAAATACTGCGTTACACTGTCTAGTGATGGGGCTGACCCAGGTTTCCCCACTGGAAGACGTCGGTGCTTTTGGAGTGTATGAGGAGCACGTTGCTCTCTTTAATAAGCCGTCTTTCATTTAACTTCTTCCTTGCAAGTTTCAAGCATGCTTGGGCCTGAGTAGGCCTTTTCATGTGAGTTCAGTAAGTGTCCTTGCACTGTGGTTCAGTGAGGAGCAAAGCAGGAATTCTGCTACATTAAAAACAGCAGTCTGTGGGAGCTGCTTGGTGTTGAGAGGCTTGATGGACTTGGCACGTATGGAAGTGCTACTACTTTGTCTTCTCAGCCTTAAACTGTTTGCTTAACTGTAATATAACAGTATATGGGTCTATGCCCTTTTCTATAAGAATGTTGATCTTCTCTCACATGAAAAATCACATATCCTTTTCATGGGAAAGAAATACCAAGTCTTTGATTTCTCTGTTAGATAATCATGCTGGTAAACTCTTGTTTGGTAAAATCTTGTGAAAATACATGCTTGGACCATTTTAAAACTTTTTATTATTTTCTCAATAGACTGTAACAACTCTGAAGCTTACTGCAGATTTATTCAGTAGACCAGTTCTCTATTTTTGGTCTGTCATGTCAATATGCATTCCAGCAATTACAGAAGGGCGTATTTTACTCAATGGACCGTAGTGGCTCCTCTGGAGCCTGTTATATTGTACAGTATTTTGTAATATGTTCCAGTTCCAATGTTAATATAGGCATACTCACCTCCATGGAGGCCTCTTTGAGTATGCTCTAAGGACTGATTCCTTTCTAAGCAATTTGGGTGCCTGAATGGAAAGAGATTGCTCTAAAAAGCAGTACATTGTGCCAAGCTTCTGTATCTCTTTAAAACAAGAGACCTGCCTTCTGGAGGTGAGCAGATCAGTGGGATTTAACATCACTGTCCAGATTTTACTGGAAGAGTGTGTAGTTAAACTAACATGAAAAACCACAGTGGTCTCCAATCACCTGCTAGTCCCTGCATGCTTACTTGAAAATCTTGTTTTTTCTGGTGTATCTGCAAATGTCTCTCTGAGCTTCTCTGAAGCATACAGAATTTTATTTACCATCTTTCAATAAGTCAGGCACTTAGCTTTGTCTTGCACTGATTCTTGTCAGTGTCCCCCTGCAGAGGATCTGTATGTTTCTAGTGACTCAAAAGGGAAGATAAAGCTTGACTTGAAGCATCCTACGAAAGCCTGAAGAGCAAGGTTTTACTTCTCAAAACATGAGCCTCTCTCCAGGTTAACTGAGGGAGGAGCTCTTCTGTGAAAAGCAGTCACTCAAGGCTACAGGTGTTTTCACCTACGCCTGGCTTTCCAACAGAATGACAAAACCTGAGCTTGAGTTATTTAGCACAGCGCTTGTGACAAGATAAGCATCATGTACTAGCTATTAAAAAACCTCCTCAGCTTAAAGCTGGACCAGAATCTCAGTAAGCTATATGACTGGAAACATTTCATATTGTCATCTGTGCTCCCTCCCTTACTTTAGTGAAACAATATTGATTGATTGTTGGACTTTTTTTATTTCTGCCTTTTTTCTGTTTTCTTAGTTCTTGCAAAGCTGCTGGCATTAACACCCCTAAGAAGGGAGTTTGCATATGCAAATTTTACTCCCTTAATTAAAATCAGGTAATTGATTACACATCCCCAGAGCTGCAAATATGTAAACAAACGTTACATGCTCAGAAAGGAAAAGTGAGCCTTAAGTCATGCTTTTGTGATAGACCAAATTAAATTCCTCATTCCTGAATTCAAGTGCATGCTGTTCCAGAAGCATACTTTGTGGTTGCTTATTTGCTTATTTATTTATTTATTTATTTATTTGGATGTGGGGTTGTTTTATTTTCATTTGTATTTGCTTCTCTGACTTGGAACCCCCTTGCTTTCTGTTGGTTGGAATAAAGCAATTAAGAGCAGATGTAGCTTGAAGAATGTGATGGGGTATCTAGAAAAAATGCGTAAGAAGAAAATCAAGCCATGGGTTTTCATTTGTTTTTTAAATGTCTTTCAGTATGTGGCCTCCATCCTTTGAAAGCCAGAGAATGCTGTGCTTCTGCTGCCTCCAGAAGTCATGAGGACTTTCACTGGTGGATCTGAGAATACAGTCTGGTGAGACATTGTCTCTTTGTAACCACCTTTCTCAAAGTGCTTATTCCTGTCCTTGCACTGTAGTCTTTAGCCTTCTTTAGCTATGCTGATAAAACTGTTCTTGATAAATTGAATGATTCAAATGATCTGGTCACAAGAAAAACAAAAACCCCAGGAGAGTACTCTAGTACAGTACTGAGTTTTCCCTAAACAGGTAACTTCAGTTACTTAATTGAAAGCACAGTTCGACAGAGAGTGACAGTATGACTGAAAGCCTTGGTGTGAGCTGGTGGAAAAAAGTGTCTAGGCAGGGATAAATTGAGGAGCAAGTATTTCTTAAACTAGATATATCATGAGCATACTTTTCAGATGGACCCTCCCTGATAGAGACAGTAGTGTTACTTTTGAGTTTTCCTAAGTTACTCAAAGCATAAACCAGTGTAGCAGTGCAGAAAATCCGCTTTCCTTTACAATGTGTCATTTTGAGCCATCGAGTTCCAGTTCCCTTTTTGATGATTGTGTTACCTCCCAGTCTTAACAAATAAAGACCAGTCCTGGAACAGATCTGGGAATTAAAAGGACACAAGGTACTTATATTGGTGTAGTTCCCACCTACATCTCCCTAGGTGTTTCCTTAAGAAGCCACATATAAGGTGCAAAAGTAGGTGTGATATTCTTCCATGCTGTTTTGTTACACTTGTTTTGCAAGACAAAAGTGACTGTACACAGTATTAGTAGAGAGTAAGGCTATTGCTTTGGGTGAGAAACTCTGAGATTGGTCACACTTTTAAGAAGGAACATTGCAAGGACTGATTTTTTTGACACCGATCTTAATTTAACATTTGGAGGTCTTTTCTGCTTACTATCTGACTATCAATAAGTTTTGCTGATATGAAAGATACACAGGAAAATTCAATATCTGCACAGATGATCCCCCTGAAATAGCAAAGGCTGATGCCAATCTGCAACATTTTCAGTTTGTAAATTCCACTAATTTTTTCACTTAAAGATACGATTTAAGCCCATTTTCCATACACAGCCTCTAATCGATTAGGAGTAACTAACTATAAAAGAGAACTTGTAAAATACATTGCCACAAACCTCACAGCATATGAAAGCATAGCCAGCAGCACCTAAGTTCAAGGCAGATCACAGCTACCAAGAGTACCAATCAGAGTACAGCCTTGGGTGATATTTATTGCCATTATGAAAGGCGATTTTGATCAACAGCCGTAGAATCGAAGCATGTATTCACCAATATCCCCATACTGACCCCAGCATAAATACACAAATTGCCATACTCTGATCTGTGGCTTAGAGGTTGCAGCGTCATCTAGAAAACAGATCTCTCTATTTTGTCTTAATTTTGCATGGTACTTAGTACACAGCCAAAGTGATACCGAAACTAGATTATTAATAGAAAACAGTTCATTTTCTAAAGTGAACTAGAACACAAACACAAAAGGCAAGTTAGTGTTATCAAGATTAAGCATATTCTTTTGTCAGTTCCTGTATACGTGGCATTAACATTAATCAGTGCTTCAGCCACATGCGTGTATATATCTCATTAACTCAAATAGGCAATACATGCACATAGATTTGGTTAATACTGATGGGAATTGCATATACGTGAAACACTCATTAGCATTAATGAGGGTTCTCCTGTGGATGTCTAATGATAATTAATGAGAGTTACACGCATGTGTATTTCCCATTAACATTAGTGGCACGTGCATTTCTTATTAATACTGATGGAAAGTACAGGAAGCCATATCTCTCATTAATATTAGGAGGAGCAGTGCATATACTACAAGGAGAAAGCTATTCCTGAAATATTCTCAATGAGGAAACTGAGCTGTTCTTAATTCTGTTCTAAAGCAACTTCAATTGCTGCTATCTTTCAGTGAATTCTCCAAGGTCTCCAAGACCTTGGCCACAAGGCACGGGTTTCCTTCCCTTTGGTACCAGACATCATGTAGTTTCTGTGGAGATTTTTTTAAGCAAACAGATTTTTGAGCTGCTGCTATTTCAAAGAAAATTCTGTATGTGCTTTTCACAGCATAGGGGTGGCACACATCAGCTGCTGAGTTATTGCTCTTAGGCACACAAAATTTAAAAGTTCTTGTGATCATAACTCCATTTTACACTATGCACTAATGTGGTATTGTGTTAGATTCTAAAGTGGTTCCTGATGAATGTAGTAGAGACTAAAGTCAATAGCTTCCCACTGGACTAAAAAAGGTATGAATTTACTGCAGTACTGAGCTTTTTATGCTTCCAGTTATAGAGCGGTTAAAATTCATACAGTCATAGAATGGGTTGGGTTGAAAAGGACCTTAAGATCATCCAGTTCTGACCCTCAGCCATGGGTCAAGGGCACCTTCCACCAGACCATGTCACCCAAGGCCTTGCCAACCTCACTTTGAACACTGCCAGGGGTGGAGCATTCACCCCTTCTTTGGGCAACCTGTTCCAGTGTCTCACCAATCTCACAGTAAAGAACATCTTTCTCGTATCTAACCTGAATCTCCCCTATTTAAATCCATTGCCCCTTGTCCTATCACTTTAGTCCCTCATGAAGAGTTCCTCTCCAGCATCCAAAATTTATGGGAAGGAGAGCTGGGAATTTCTTTGCATTCAGTGCCCCTCTCAAAAATGTGTTCTGACACCTGCCAAACTGTTTTCATGAGCTTTTCTATATACTCATTTTTAGATCTCCTTTTG
Organism: Loriculus beryllinus; assembly: GCA_039877255.1. Lineage (NCBI taxonomy): Eukaryota > Metazoa > Chordata > Aves > Psittaciformes > Psittacidae > Loriculus > Loriculus beryllinus. Next base: position 3,592 of record JBCJKH010030309.1, on the reverse strand, counting down.
AACATTTGCAATTGCTGCTGCGTAGTGTCAGGGTTTCACGTGATGGGGCAGCCAAGGGGCTGCTGGGGAGGACTTCCCTCCTTCCTCCAACGGGCATTGCTGGTTTGGTGGGTGCTGAAGAGCTACAAAGAACCTGAAGCTCAGTGCCAGGTGGGCACATAGTGTCCACATGGTGTGAACAGGGATGAGCAGACCGGGTTAAAGAAGAATGCCGATCTTCCTATCAAGGTACATACATGAAACAGGGGAAGGTGACCGCATACAGCTCTTGCCTGGGAATCAAGTGCTTTGTAATCAGTTCTCACCTTCATATCCCAGTGTAGGTTAAATTCTTTTTCCATTCTTTGCTGTAACTACCTTGTACATAGTAATTATAACCTGAAATAGGATATCTGCATGCCGCTCTAATGGCTTAGCTACAGTTAATGCTAACAATAACAGCCACCCCAGATACACGCTATTTAAAACAGAAAGAAATACATTTAGTCATAAAAGTGCCCTTTGGTAAGATAGTCTTATTGCTTTTCTTATTACTGAACAGAATTAGAATATCAGTTGTCCATGCAAGTAAGTTAAAAAAACCCCACCAAATACTGTTTGCAAATAGCAGATGAAAATTAAAGGATTATGTTTGGCAAACACAGCTACTACATCAGATTTCCTAAGTTTGGTGGAGGTATATATTGCACCTTCCTATGCCAGTAAGTCCCCTGATATACAAGAAGGCTTTAGTGTGGGGAATGGCAGGCTGCATTACTGCAGCTGCTCTTGTTTCAGGAGCCTTCTGGAGAGAGGGAACGAGAGCGTGAGAGCAGTTTTTAACTACCACAAGAGCTGTGCAAACAAACTGCATCACATAAGCCTTTTCTGCCTGCCCTATCCCTTCTGCTTTGGCAGTACGCATTGAGCACTCTTGTTGCATATTGGTCTCATTACAGCAAGTGCAAGAGATGCTGTTGCTGCCACCTTTACCAGCAGATGTTTTATTGCAGGGCTCCTTGACCCCAGAAGGGTCTATATGGAGACTATATATAATCTACTTCAATTTGCATGAAAATCAACAACAAATTTAGGTACAGCAGGCACAAATGCATAGAACTTTTTATAACCACAAACATACAGACACATTTATGCTTGCCTAAGACACATATGTGCACTCACACACATTTGTCCACACCCACATTTACCCATCCAGTCTAATGCAGGAAAGGTGATTTTAGTGCTAAAGGATGACGGATGTCAGAAGACCTCAAGGAAAATCACAACAATAACATTCTTCCTGGCTGCAACCGCATTAAAGATTCTAATGTGTAACTACCGCTTTCACTTATAATTCAGGATTCAGCTGCTAAACAACTAAATAATTTATCAAGTACAATATGTCCCAACTCTGCAGCTTGCAAAAGCTGTAGCCATACCTTTGTTTCAAAGAGTCACCAAATGGTGGAAATGTCAAGCTCTTCCTCAAAGTACATCTTCCTCAATTCTGTTGGTAGACAGCACAATTATCTGTTTATTTTTTTTAAAGATATTTTATTATTTTTCTACTTTTCATCATGGTGGGGTTGCCATGGCAATAAAGTAGGATTTCTTGCTGGATTTCACCTTTGCTGTCTTGCTTCATATGGTTCTCTCTCCTCAGAGCAAATATGGTGGACACAATGCACATACAGATGTGTGATTTCAGATTTCTTTCTTGAGTGTGCTTGGCAGCTGCTCTCCTGAGACAGGCAAAGCAGCACTTCACAAGCAGCACTTCACATTCATCCTCCCACTCTCTAGTGGCCCCCATTACATCTCCCTTGCTTTGTGAGCTCTCTTTTAAGATGGACAGAGATTTTCATAAAAGGTTTGCTTTCAGTCTACACAGCAATATTTGTTTAAACATTTCAGTTAACTAAATGACCAAATTATTTCTCCTTTTCTTCGAGTTAGTCGAGGTTAAATTGTGAAATATGCCATAATGGAAGTCAAACCATCTATTTCATATCCCTGTGATATACCAGAGCTAAGCTGATTATTGGATTTAAAAGGCTGGGTTTAGGTTGCAACACTGCCATCATGACTGTGCCCCTCAACTGGCTCTCTCCTTTCCTCTCTGTCAATTTTTATTGTCATCCCACTTTTCCCAGTTAGACTTCTAGGACTTCTCTGAGGAAAGAAGAGAGGTTCAAAAATAAAATCACTCACTGGGATGAAGAGTTTTCATTTTGCCTATCTCTCCTGCATCTTTCAAAAATAGATTATAAATCTGTTATCTCTATCTGAATTTCACAGTGGTAGCATCTCAGAAATCCAGATAAAAGAAACAGAAAATGCAAAATTAAGTCACAGTTCTTCAGTTTGAACCTTGGAGATCAGCTCTTCTTTCCTTGTGGAGTAGCATCAGAGGAAATAGCTGGTATTTCAGGGTGCAGTAATGAATAATGCATCCCCTGAAAGTATCACTAATATCATCAGAATTTAAAACTCCATATCCCAGTACCTATATGCCACAGAAAGAAATTTAAAAATATATAGTGTTTTTAATGCAATGTGACTTTTTTCCATTTAGTGTTTGAGATTCTCCTTGCAATGCAACCAAAGTAAAACAGTGATGTATTTCATGAACTCATGTAAATTAGCCACAATGCATTTCTTTGCAGCTTTTCAATACTCTGCTTGTCATGGCCAAGCTGAGGAAATATTTCCTGATTTCTAATTAAGTCTTATCCTCTGCTTTCCTTCTGTCTTAGTGGAGTTTCCCTCTGATCTTACTAAGAGTGTCCTGGAAGAATATCGGTATAAGTTCAAAGTATCACTATTTGTTCCTCTGACTTCATCCATCTCTTGACTGCCAGTTCCGCTCAAACGTTAGAGCACGCAAGAGACATGGGCATCCTCTCTCTTTTCCATTTGGTTAATGCCTTAGAAACCTTACAATCTGGGTAGAAGACAAAAGGCAATATGTGGGTATCAAGACAGAGGGGAAAAGAGGGTGCAGTGGAAGTTCACAACTATGCAAGCTAAGCAGCAGTATCGGTACTGTGATATTATTTCTTATTTGTGTGTTATTATGATAAAAGGAAGATTAAAGGGGAACCTCCAGAGCTGTCAGATGGCTACTGCATAGGATGTAGTGGGGTAAAAAGCATAAAGTTATTTGCCTTAAAATCTTGCAGTTAAGAGGTTGGTGTGCCGCGTGATGGTATGTCACAGCTACACTGATAATCGTGGTTGTGGTACAAGCTGTGCTTTGGCCTCTTCTCTTTAGGTTGGCTGCTCAGGGAAGGGGCCAAGCTTCCTGCTAGTTGTTTGCGCAGGACCCCACAACCTCCTGTCTTTTAAATCAGACCTGAGCTCAGTTTACTAACACACAAGGCCCAGCTTTGTCTGGCACTGGTAAGCTTTTCCTCAGACCAGATAGGACAGTGCCAGCTATAGTGACCCAAAAGCACGTTCTGCACAAAAAACAAGTGTTCATTATGTCACCTGAAATGTGCAGCAACTGTGACTCCTTTGTCCTGGAAAACTGAGCTGCAGCTGCCTGCTTACTATTGTTTTAAAAATTTACTAAACTGTTACTTTAAAAATGCAGCAAGTGAGAAGAGGA